>JAQZBX010076087.1:0-14459 GCA_029593785.1 Cabassous unicinctus | reverse complement strand
AATATTTTTCTTTTTGGAATTCATGAAATAATCTAAAAATTCCACAGTCTCTTTCTATGTGTTCTCAGTTTATATAAGATCTAGCAAGAGGGCAGAGACCTAACCTGTGCAATTTCTCACTGATGTGAGCCAATGAAACACTCCAATGCAATATAATTGAAAGTGATAATCAAAGTGAATTTTATGCAATAAAACTGTACCACACTCACAGGAGTGAGTTAGTTTAAGAACTTAATCTTTGTGGATTCAGAGAAAACCTTCAAACATACTCTTTATATAAATTTCATTGATATATATTAATAAAGCATACAATTCATCCAAAGTGTTCAATCAATGGTGTTTGATATAATAACAAAAAACAGACAAAAAAGAATAATTCTACTCCTTAATGATAATGAGCCCCCAAAATCTCTATGCTTTGCCTGCTGTACAATGCTGCTATTCTGATTCTTACTGTGTAATTTATTTGCATTTACATTTTGTATACATGGAGTAAAACAATATGTAGAACCTTTGCCTAGTTTCTTTCACTTCATATATTTCTTATTTTTATCCTTAAGGGAATATTATTCATATATTATTATACAATACTATCCATATGTTGATGTGTTTTTTGGTTTGCCTGATTTAATCATCTTGTAACATTTTCATACATTTATTCAGTTTCAAAGAAAAACAGTTTTTTATATTTATATATACAATATTACCCATATTCATATTTCACATGAGGTTTTGCTATGTTATTCAAACCCATATTACACTTTGTAGCTTTCCTTCTACTAATATACTTACCCTTAGACTGTCCCTTTCAACCACTGTCATACCCATCTATTAGGACTGCTAGTTAAAAGCATGATGATGTGCTTTCACATTTCTATTCATTTCCAAAAATTTATGAACCTTTTTACCAATATCTCACAGACTAACCCTCAGCTTTCCATTCTTTAAACTCATTCTATTTTCTAGTAACCTCTATTCTAGTTATTATCTACCTGATTTTACACAAGATATTTAGGTCATAATACCACAATCATACAGTATTTGCCCTTTTATGTCTGGCAAGTTTAATTCAATATAATATCCTCCAGCTTCATCCATGTTGTCATATGCTTTATGACTTCGTTTCTTCTTACAGCTGCATAATATTCAATTGTATGTATACACTACTCTTTATCCCTGCTTTGGTTAATGGACACCTGGGTTGTTTCCATCTTTGGCAATTGTGAATAATGCTGCTATTAACATTGGTGTGCAGATATTGGTTCATGACACTGTTCTCAACTCTTCTGGGACTATACCTAGTAGTAGCATAGTTTATCCTACTACTTTAGGAATTGTAAGACAAATCTCCATGTAACATTGTACATTCCCACCACCAGTTAATAAGCATTCTTACATCTGGGCATGCTCTCCAACAGTTAGAGTTTTCTCTCTTGTTAATAGTGGCTATTCTAATAGGTGTGAAGTGACATCTTATTGTAGCTTTGATTTGCATATCCTTAATTACTAGTGATGAATACTTTTACGTGTTTTTCCACCATTTGTATTTCTTCTTTGGACAAATGTCTATTCAATTCTTGTGCCCATTTTGTAATTAGTTTTTGGCTTTTTCTTGTTGAGTTTCAGCATCTCTTTATAAATTATGGATATTAATCCCTTATTGGGTATAGGATTTCAAAATATTTCCTCTTATTGAGTAAGTTGCTTTATTACCCTTTTGACAAAGTCCTTTGAGGTGCAAAAGAGTTTAATTTTGAGGAGGTCCCATTTATCTGTTTTTACTTTTGTTCTTCATGCTTTGAAGTGTAAGGTCCATGAAATCACTACTTATGACAAGATCTTGAAGATGTTTCCCTACATTTTCCTCTAGTAATTTTATGGCCATGGCTTTTATATTGACATCTTTGATAGATTTTGAGTTGATTCTTGTATAGGAGAGAGATGAGTCTTCTTTCATTCTTTGGTTAAGGATATCCAGTTCTCCCAGCATCATTTGTTAAAGGAACAGTTGTATCCCCTTGGTAGGTTTGTCAAAAACCAGTTGGCCCTAGAAGTGAGGGAATATTTCTGGACTCTCAATTCTATTCCAATGATCAATGTGTCAGTCTTTATGCCAATACCATGCTATTGTGACCTCTGTAGCTTTGTAATATGTTTCAAGATTTAATTTTCAAAGAAGTTTTAGGTCACAGCAAAGTCACATGCAGAATACAAGACACTCTAATATACCCAAACTCCTCCCCCTTTCCTCACCCCATATTAAAACCTTTTTGTATGTGAATGGTAGCATTGTTAAAACTGATATACAGATTGTAAAATATAGCTACTAAACACTATCAATGGTTTATAGTATGGTTTACATTTTAGACTGTATACTTTTATAAATTTTGATGATATTTACCATGTCCTTTGTCCATCACTATAAGGTAATCAAAAACATATCCACTGACCACTAAATACCCCGTTTGATCTATTCTGTTCCTCCCTCCCTATCCCCCCAGGGTCCATGATGACACCCTGGCTTGACTAATTGGATGACAAGATTGGTAGTTGCATGCAACAAGAGTCTTGACACACTGGTTTGTCCTCCCCTTTTAGGAACCATACTTGCTTTTAAGAGATGCCCACCTATCTACTTCTGAGGGAATCAGTTCTCCCAAATAATCCCAAAGAATACCATAACTTAGCCTGAAAGCTCTCATATTTACACAAGTATATTATTTAAGCTGCTACATGGTCAGAAATCATCAGGCTGACAGTAGACTAGAAGTCAGATTTCAAAGTGACTCAGGATATCATTCCAGGGGTTACACTTATGCTAGACTTAGCAGGATCTCTTTGACGCCACAGTAAACAGTGCCTCAAATTGCGGGGGGCTCCTGAAGGCTCTAGAAATATCCAGAAACTATAAGCAGGACAGACAGCTCAGGAATTCAGCACCCTGTTAATGGGCCTTACTTTGGAATTTATGATCCCCATTGTAACAGAGTTAGACTCATTTATATGTTCCCTACACATGGCTCTTCTGCCCCATTTATTTAAACCTATAATTAGCACTGTACTTGATAAGTATATGTCCCAGAGACTTAAATCTTTGGTCCATCCATGTACGAGTTGAGCCCTGAAATTCAGCAGTGTTGCAACCTTCTCTCCAATTCATTGGACTCACCCAGGACAACTAACAAGGAGGTGACGATGGACAGCCCCTATCCCAAGGAACAGAGAGTGTCTGTAACTGCCAGCAAGATAGTTCCATCCATCTGCCCCATGGGTTCTAAGCCCCCTATCAATGAGAAGCAGAGTGGCATCACCATCCCTAAATCCTGAAGATTGGGGAATGAACAATGGACTAAAGTAGACATATTATTATTCTACTATAGATTTATTATTCTAGCAATGGAAGAACTCTTCTCATTGTTATAAATGTGGGGGCCACCAGAGGTTCTGAGGGATGGGAGAGTGGAGAATAGGGGGCATTTTCAGGGTATTGAAATTGTCTTGCATGACATTGCAATGATGGATACAAGACATTATATATTTTGTCATTACCTACAAAATTGTGTGTGACACAGTGTAAAGTATAATGGAAAAGGTAGTCCATGGTTAGTAGTATTTCAATATGTCTTCATCAATTGTAACAATCATATCACACTAGTGAAGGATATTGTTAATGTGGGAAATGTGGGAGGGGAATGGAATGGATTATATGGGAATCCACTATATATTTTATGTAACATTTATGTACTATAAATCTTCTTTAAAAATAAAAAAAATGAAAAAAGAAAAGAATTTTTGTGGCAGGTGGAGGTGGCTAAAGCAAAAAATGGAGGCCAAAGTAAGCTGTGAGTGATCCAGTTCTTTATGAATTTTTTTGTGTGTTGGCCAAACTTCCAATTTTATCCTTTCTCTTATTTCCTCAAGCCTCTGGGTGTCCCTACTTATCCACTGATAAGGAACATTTAGACACTTCTAGACCATTTTAGCATTCTTAAAGACCTGAGAGAACCTTAGGTTAATTATCACAATATATCCTAGATATTTAAAATCAGTCATAATTATAAATAGTTCATTGTATCCTCTCTAAATATCAACTTTTGTATAACATTTTGATTTTACTAAATGTCTCTTAGACTATCTCTTTCAGCTAAGAGTGTGAAAAATAATATTTTACTCTGTGTCCTGATATTTTTATAAAATGGGCCATGTTGAGGAAGATTCCTTCTTTTTCTCTCATTTGATGTGTTTTTATCAAGAAAGGATACTGAATTTTGTCATCTACCTTTTCTGCATTGCTAGAGATGTTCATGAGATTTTTCTCCCTCAATATGTTAATGTGGTGTATTACAATAATCGCTCTTCTTATAGTGAAACATCTTTGCATAGTGGAATAGAACCCACTTGATGTTGTTGTATAATTCATTTTATATGTTGTTGGATTCAATTTACAAATATTTTTGAGGATTCTTTTCATCTAATTTCATTACAGATTGGTTGATAATGTTCTTTTCTAATGGCATCTTTATGTGGCTTTAGTACTAGGATGCTGTTGACTTCACAGAATTAGTTAGGTAATGTTCACTCCTCTTCAAATTTTTTGAAGAGATTGAGTAGAATGGCACTACTTCTTTTTGAAATGATATGTAGAATTCATCTGTGTAGCCACCGGGTCTTAGGCCTTTATTTATTTGGAAGCTTCTGATGACTGATTCAATCTTATTACTTACAATTGGTCTGTGGATGTCTTCTATTAGTTTTTTCATCGAGGTAGGTTGTTTTTGTGTTTCTAGAAATACGTCTATTTTACCTAAATTGTCCAACTTTTTGGGATACAACTTTTCAGAGTTATCCTCTTATTATTCTTTTTATTTCTCTGGGATCACTAATGTTGTCTCCACTTGCATTCTGATTTTATTTGCATATTCTCTCTCTTTTTTTTTCTTAGTCTAACTAAGGGGTTTGTCAATTTTATGAATCTCAGAAAAAAGTTTTTGGTTTTGGTAATTTTTTCTCTTTTTTTCTCAATTGCATTTAATTCTGCTCTACTCCTTGTTATTTATTTCCTTCTTCTTGCTTTGCAATTAGTTTGCTGTTCTTTTCCTATTTCCTCCAGAGGTGCATTTAGGGTCTTTGATTTTAGCTCTTTCTTCTTTTTTAATGTAGGCATTGAGGGCTATAAATTTTGTTCTCTGAACCGACTTAATTACTTCCCATAAATTTTAATATGTTGTGTTCTAATTTTCATTTCCTCAAAATATTTACTAATTTCTCATGCAATTTACTCCTTGACCAACTGATTGTTATAGCCTATTGTTTACATTCCATATATTTGTGAATTTTCTAGTTCTCTGCCCATTATTGTCTTCTAGCTTCATTCCCTTGTGGTCAGATAAAGTGCTTTGTATAATTTCAGTCTTCTAAATTCATTGAGTCTTATTCTATGAAGTAACATATGATCTATCCTGGAGAATGATCCATAAGTGTTCTTGAAGAGTGTATGTCCTGCAGTTTGAAGATACAATGTTACGTATGTATCATTAGGTCTAGGTCCTTTAATGTTTTATCCTTGATCTCTTGTTTCTTTATTGATCCTCTGTAGATGTTCTATTGTTGAAAGTGGTGTACTGAAGTGCCTGAATATGACAGGATGAGTGTCTATCTCTTCCTTCAATTTTGCTAGTTATTGCCTCATGTATTTTGGGACATCCTGGTTAGTTGCATAAATATTTATGATTGTTCTTCTTGTTAGATTGCCCCTTTTATTAGAATATAGAGTCCTTCTTTGTCTCTTACAACAATTTCACAATTAAAGTCTATTATGACCAATATTAGTATAGCTACCCTAGGCCTTTTTAAAACCTTTACTTGCACCTATTTGTGTCCTTTGATTGAATGTGAATATCTTCTGCATAGCATATAGATCATATTTTTACACCTTTTGCCCATCTTTCTCTTCACTGTGGTCTTTAATCCCTTAACATTCAATGTAATTACAGTAAATTCAGTAATTACTTCAGCCATTATACCTTTAGGCTTATATATGTTATATCTTATTTTTGCTTCTCTTTTCACCCTTTTTGTTATACTTTATAATAATCTTCCTTTCTAAACTCTAAACTAAAACTCCTTCTACTGTCTTTTCCTTTCAACCTGCAGATCTCCCTTTAGTATTTTTTGAAGGGCAGGTTTATTCTTGAACAACTGGCAATTTCTATTTATTTGTGAATATTTTCATCTCTCCCTTATTTTTGAAAGATAATTTTGTTAAATACAGAATATTGGCTATCATATTTTTCCTCTTTCAGGACTGTAACAATGTCATACAACTGCCTTTTTGACTCCATGGTTTCAGATGAGAAATCAGCACTTAATCTTATAGAGCATCCTTTATATGTGATTTATCTCCTTTTGCTTACTGCTTTCAGGATTTCTCTCTTTATCTTTGGAATTTGACAATCTGTTTAGTATGTTTCTTAGAATAAACCTGTTAGTATTTTTTCAGTTTTGACTAAGATGAACTTTGTGGATGTGTACATCCATATCCTTCATAAAATTGGAAAAATTTCAGCCATTATTTCTTCAAACACTTCCTATATTCCTTGGCCCTTCTAGTCTCACTCTGGGATACCTATAATGTGTATGTTTGCACTTTTCATGTTTTCATTCAATTCCCTGAGTACCTGTTCATTTTTCCATGTTTTTCTGCATCTGTTCTATCTGTGCATTTTCTTATATTCTATCTTCTAATTCACCGATTGTTCCTTCTTCCTGCTTGAATCTGCGTTTGTTTGATTCTACTGTTTTATTAATTTCTTTTATTGTATCTTTCATTAACATAAGATTTATTTTTTGATATATGTTTAAAATTTATTCTGTATGCTCACCATGTTCTTCTTAATATCCTTTATTTTTTCCTTCGTCTCCTTTTTTGAAGATTTCTGTGGAAATCTTTGATTGGTTGTTTGAAATTCTACATCTCCTTGCCTTTTTATTTTGTTACTTTGACTGTGCTGTACTTCTATTTCCTAGCATGGTTTGTAATTTTTTCTGATATCAAGCATCTTTTCATCTTGATGAGTTTATTTTATTGGATAGTTTTCTCTTGCCTAGTGTTTCATTTTTATTTTTCTTTATATTAAGTTTCTTCTTTGACACTTAGTTGCAACTATTCCAAATATTTAAATTTGCCTGTCTTTAACTGAATAAAATAAAAGGGAAAAAAAGATAAAATTTGAAAAAGGGAGAAAAGGAAGAGAAAAAAAGAAAGTAAAAAGATAGGAAGGAATGAACGAACAAATGGAGGAAGGAACCGTCCTGCTTATCGTGATGACTTGGTTCTGTTTATCAATTTCTGTCTCTTGCCTTGTGGTTTTATTTCACAGCTTTTATTTGAGTTTTTGTTTGCTTTTTTCTAAACCTTTAATAATATTGACCTGTTTAGGATATCAAAACTGGGGTAGGGAGCTGGTAATGGCACCCAACAAGGTCTTTTGTGCCTGGGAAAGAATTGGAAGAGACCAGTGTGTCTCCCTTCACTTTCCTGGCTGGCCAGCAAATGGTGCTCCTCAGCAATCCCTTCCACATAGATGAATCCTTCACTTTCCACTACCTTTTCAGAGCTAGCAAGTTATGGTGATGACATTCACCAATGAGAAACAACAGTCAGCCCTCTGCTGCACACTTCCTTTTCCCAGGGAATAATCTACTCTTTCTTATCTCTGCTGGCCTCTCAGCTGCAAGTTTTACTAAGACTTCTTGTCTAAGAGGTGTGGACAGGGTGATGCTCCCAGCTGTAAGAGAAAGAACTCATGGTATTCTCTCTGGCTTCTCCAATTCTGCAACCCGAATCCCTCCTGGAGGGTGTGTGCAGCACTTCCCTGGCCTCCAAAAGTCTCCAAAGTGGCTCCCTTAGACTCCTGCTATGCCTTTCCCCCTATTTTAGAAGAGAGGTTTGCCCTACCTGAGCTAGTCTGATGTTCAATATTCAACTTCTAGAAATGTTTTACTTATCATAATGCATGTTGGTCAAGTCTTGTAACTGCAGGTAAACATGTGCATTTGGCTCTGCAAGTTTTTCCTTTGCTATTTTCCTCATTCAATTTGGATTTCCAATTTTAGTGAAAAAGTATATTCCACATTCATGATCTTAATTATCACCTCAATTTCCTCATTTCTGTAAAACAGGGAAAAATCATCTTGGCTGAACAATCCATTGTTCTGCCAGGACCTGAAACACAGTCATAGATGCTGAATCCCAGTGGGAGAACTTGGATTATAGATTTATAAAGATATTTTAAATTGATTGGAATGTTAAAGAAGGTCCATCCTAATTTTAAATGAAGAATTACATATCGTAGTCAACTAATGGAATAACAAGATAAGTTGGTTATCTCTGTTTTTCAACACATTATCATCTCAGACATAAAAAACAAATATGTACACAAGTACCAAACTAATGCAAAGTGTTCATAATAAGGAAAACTACATGTGTGAATGGATATGTGAGAATTGTACTTTCTGCATGGTTTTTCTGTGAATCTCTAATTTAAAAAACCAACAAAATGTATTTGACTTTCAGGAGGTATTTGGCATTTGAGATTAGCATCAGTAGGTTTACCTTGGATTGTTAGAGATGCATCCATTCTCGTAATTACCTGGATAAATTGGCTTCTTTTGATTCATGTGAACAAATTGTTCGTCTTCCTAACCAATCTTCGTAAAAATGTATCCAAATTTTAGTGCCAATGTTGCCAGTCTCAGTAACATTGACTAGCTTTTTTCTTCTTCTTTCCCAATATTTCTACTCCTTCCTTCTTGTCATTTTTATAAAGTACTAAAATACCACCTCTATTAATGTTTCTAGTAATTAAAGTTAACCCTTAACAGATAAATAACTCTCTACTGGTAGTATTTCAAGTATCATTGATAAGCTAAAAACTAGTGAAAACAAGCTTTTAATCCATTCCTTCAAATCACACTATAATTTCTCACTTCACATATATAAATCTTGAACCTTAGTATTTAAAATATTTATATCCATTAGTTATAATTTCAGCACCAAGTTATTTTACAATTTATTTTCAGAACTATGTCACTCTCCATCATTTTTCCTTTCAGTGGAGTCAAAATCACTCAAATTTGCACATATAATGCTCTTTAAATAAAGTAGGATTTCTGGAGATTAAAAAATGTATAAATCATTCCAGATAATGATAGCATCATTTGCCACACTGCTACTTTTACATAATCCATATACTTAAAAATCTCCAGTTAACACTGTTGTTTAAATCTTTGTTTAGCCATAAAATTCTTTATGGCCGTCTGCTGCAGGGGAACCAGGCATTCACCATTCCCAACCAGATCTTGCTTTATCCATCCGGGTCTGCTCAACTCCCACCATTTCCAGATAGATTTCACTGATTACTGCAGCCCTCCAGGCAACGAATATCCAAATCTCCTAAGCCTTTGACATTCAGAATTGAATACTTCGCTCTATATTGTTTGTTTATTTTTATGCACTTGTTAAGTAAATTAGTTTATCTCTATAAGTGAATCTTAACTTGGTGAGTATTAGGTACAGTGCCCCATATTCTCTCTAACTGGACATGATGGAAACAAAACAAAACAAATCTTTATGGTCTTCAGATTTCTTTTGAATGTTAGGTGTCTGAGTTTCAAGATTTTCTTGTTTACTACTCATCACTAACAAATCACTAACCTGATTTATTTATTTCCTCTCAACTTTTCCAAAACTACAAAAAAAGATATTATTGTTGCCATACTTTGAATTCACTTATGCAATTCACAGGGAAAGTGTAAATTTGTGGATTCTCTAAAAATATGTAGCCACAAGAGATGATCTATATTATCAAGTAGAAGGTGTAATAGTATCAACAATTGATTGCATTTCTATTACTAAATTATGGCCATAGTTTTCCAGTAAACATTAGTCAACATGCAAAAAATCATTAAGTTTCTGTTTTAATTATAAATAACAAATCACATTTCTTATTGCTCTTGGACAGTGATTAGTTGCAGGTTGCTTAAACAAAACTTAACAGGAGTCCAATATCCAATTGTCTAGGTGCCCTATTTAAATCTAAGATATGTGCAATGATCCACAGCTGCCATGCAACAGAATCAACTGGTAAATTCCATGAATATGTATTAATAAATTTCAATATGTATATAGATCTGAAGAATCCTGAAGATGGAACTTACCTACTCTCTAAGGAGAGGTTTCAGTTTTTTCTAAAGCAAATTCAAGGGCCTTTCTGAAATTCATTTCAATTTTTGAGAAAAGAAGAAACCAGTATCATCTGCATATATGTTAGCATATATATTCTTTATCAATCCTAAGATAGTATATTTATAACAGTCTCTTGGGAAAATGAAAACAAAGACAATAGATGGTTACTGTTTGATTTCCAAACAAGATTAACTGAGAGATATTTAATTTGCAGAAATTTTATTCCAGTACCTCTGTGAGTTTGTAAATTTCCATTGGGATAAATTGGTAAATTGACAAGGTGAAGCTGAAATTTTTTTTTTTTTAAACTTTGTTCAAAGGCCTAATAATCCTAATATCAATCAAATTGTTTTTTTCCCATGCACATCTGGAAACTAAGATAATATGAGTTTCCATTTTGCTGTAAGAATAATTGTAGGAAACTCTGAAGGCCTGGAAAGTAAGTACATAATGCCTACAACAGAGGAAAGAAAAACAATAGAAAGAGTAATAAACCCTTCGTTGTAAGTAAATTGGAAGCACTAGTGTTGCCTCAGTTTATCATTTAAAGTCTAATAAAAACTTTAAATAGTGAACACAATGTATTGCTTTTGTAATTTGAGTTTTTGGGGACCCCAGAAATTTATGTTCTTGAATTGATCTATTCCTGTGGGTGTGAACCTATTGAGGATGGGACCCTTGATATGATTACTTCAGTAAGCTGTAGCTCATGGTGGGTTTTATAGATTGTATCATAGAAGAATATGATAAATTTCCATAAAACTTGGAAGAACTCCCAGGGAATGTGCTGATAAGGCTTAGGCTAGATGACAAAAACAAGTTCACAGAGTCTACAGGTGAGAATAAGAGAGGAAGTGATACAAATACTAAAAGGAACACATACAAAGTGACTATGGGAGAGTAAGGTTGTCAAACTGGGAAAATAGTATGTTCTTATATTACTGCAGTAGCAGCCTCCAAATCTGGCCTTCCAGTGGCATTTCCTCCTCTTTCAGATTTTTCTTCATATTTCAGCCAGAATGCATTTTCTAACACACAATATGTACTTTATTATTCCATAAATCCCTTATTGATTCCACAGTCTTTCTCGATAAACGTCTTAGCAAGGCATACACGGCCATTTGAGTTTTTGCTCCTGTTTTAGTTTGCTTAGAGCTGCTGGGAGCAATGCACCAGGAATAGTTTGGTTTTTATAAAGGGAATTTATTAAATTAAAAGCTTAATATTTTTAGGTTGTGAACACGTCCAAATCAAGGCATCATTAGAAATGATGTCACCTAAGTTTGGGTTTAGTGATCCTGGAGTCGTTCCATGTGGCAAAGCACATGGAAACTTCTGCTTATCTTCTGGGCATTTTGGCTCCAACTTCTGGCTGCTCCCTCTCCTACTCTCCTCTTTGAGCTCCCAGGCTCCATCTCTCCATCTCTGCAGCTTTTCTCTTTGTGTCTGCTACTTTCAGTCCTCCAATTCTAAATGACTCCAGCAAGAGGCTTCAAAGTGCTACAGCACCCATTAGGTCTCTATATTTATTTTCACTACATCATTCTTTCCCTTGCCTCATGTTCTAACCATGTAGACTACAGCTTAGTAAATACACCATGACCATTTAACTAGAGCCACTGAACATTCTTCTCCTTTTGACTTCAGTTTGACAATTTCTACTTTCTCTCATGACTGTACATTCATTTCATTGGCTCCAAGACAGGAAAATGTTCCTAATTCCTTCCTCATCTTAGCCCAGCCTCTGTGTCTTATCAGTCCTAATTGATTTATTTTGCTTCTTATACATCATTATTTTGAACATATTATACTGTATTGTAATCACATGCATGTCTGTTTTTCTTCCAATAAAATTGATAGGGAATGGACTTTGTTTAATGCATTATGTTCCTTCTACAACTATTGCTATGCCTAGAACATAGTAACCACCCAAGCAGTATTTGCTGATATCATGTAATTCTCCTCTCAACCTGCAACAGAGACATTTAAAATAGATTTCATGGAACAATTTTGAACTTACATCAGTGTCAGTGTTTATTGGTTTATTGTTGCTGTTGTTTGATCATCAACTCTTTATATTCTTTATCAAATTGGTGATTGTGGAAGTGACCAAATACAAATATTAGTCCCAGTTCAATATTAATATGAAAAAATAAAAATAAGAAATTAGTGAGTTGCTGTAGGGATATAGTCTTTTACCATCTTTGAACATTTTTGGCCTCATTTTAGAAAGACAAGGGGATGAAATAAACAATCCTCAAAGTACATTAAAACTATCAATTTGCTTTCAATTAGTGTGTCTGTTAGTACCTTTATGCAATAGGGACTTTATTTAATTTATGCTAAGACCCTGCCACCTATAGGTGACTATTTCTCTCTTGTAAGACAAAAACAAATTTATGCATTCAACTACTATTTTTAGAGCGGAATTTTGTAATCCTGGATTATATTTATAAATTTTTACCAATTGATATGTAATTTAGCTGAGAATAAGACATCATTTAATATGAGACGTTATCCAAGATGGCAGCATAGGGAATGGTAAACTAAGCTCCTCCTCCATAAACTGTGGGAAGATAGGCAGGCTAACCTGGCAGAAGGAAACATGCAGGACAATGGGGGCAATTGTGGAGAGAAGCTAGAGAGGGGTTATTCAACTGGCTAGGGTAGAGGGAAGCAGCGTGATTGATATGACTGGAAGACCAGTTCCCAGTCATCTCTGAGAATGAGGAAGAAACCCGGGGATCCGCGTGCATCCCAATGCCCAGCAGACTCCTGAGTTGGGGGAATTGTGGAGCAAACATTTGTGGGGAGTGGCACCCAGCCAACTCAAGGAGCTACAGAAGTGGTGGGGAGGGGATATAGGGCTCGTGGATGGGCTCTGGGCCAGTTACCAAGAAAAGGAGAAACACCAGACATTGCTGAAGCAGATCCAGGAAGAAGAAAAGAGGAAGCTAATCAGGTAGGATGTCATATCCACCTGCCCTGAATGACAGAGGAAATGCATGAGGGTGTGGGCTGACAGGTGCCCAACAGCTCTTTAGAGAGAGGAGATGGAAGAGGAAGCACGCAAATTATCAGATGTCCAACCATCCTGAGGGAAAGTGGGGCAGGTACAGGCAATGGGCAAGCTTCCAGGTCCCCAAACATCCCAGAAGAAAAGGAAGCCAGAGAGTGATCCACCAAGTTGTTAGACCCCAGCCTGCTCCCTTTGGGAGGGTCAGTTGTGGTACAAGCATCTTCATGAAAAAAAACTTAGACTGAGATTTTGTTTGTTTGTTTGTTTGTTTGTTTGTTTTGATTACTTATTCCTTGTTTCTTTCTCTTCAGCCAGGTACCTTACTCACAGAGGACAGGTTACAGGGTGATTGATTGCTGAGCACTGGCAGCATGAAATATTTGCTAGTGGCCACAAAGGGAGGCTAGTTTTTCTTATTTTTCCCCTTTGTTTCTTATTTCCTTTTTTCTTTTTCTCCATATTTTCATTTTTTTTCTTTATTTTTAAAGAAGTTTTGGATTATATAAGTTACATGAAAAATATAGAGGATTCCCATATTCCCAACCCCTCCCTTCATGTTTTCCCCTACTAATAAGGTCTTTCATTAGAGTGGCACATTTGTTATAACTGATGAACAAATAGTTAAGCATTGTTACTAAGAATGGTCTATAATTTAAATTATGATTTACACTTTGCACCAAACAATGGTCTAGGTTTTGACAAAATGTATAATGGCCTGTATCCATTATTGCAATATATGCCGAACACTTCTAAGGTTAAAAAAAAAAAAAAATACCCATGTTACACCTATTCTTCACTATCCCTTCCCTTAAAATCTCTGGTAACCACTGTCTTTATATCAATGTTACAGGTTCTACCATTACAAGAAAAATCATACTTTGTTCCATAGTTGCTTTGTCCTCTTATGTTTGTTCATTCCTCAGTCTTGAGGATTTGGGTGTGGTGATGCCCACTCTGCTTCCAGCTAAGAGGGGGCTTAGATCCCATGAGGGAGTTGGATGGAACTATATTGCTTGGAGTTGTAAATACTCTATTTTTTGGAATAGGTGTTGTCCATCATCACCCTTTTATTAGTTGTCCTGGGCAAATCTGATGAACTGGAGAGTAGGTGTTGGCTGAAACTCTGCTGAGATTAAGGGCTTAACTAGCACATGAGTAGCCCAAGGTTTAAGTCTCTGGGATATATATTTAACT
>JAQZBX010076086.1:0-14489 GCA_029593785.1 Cabassous unicinctus | reverse complement strand
GACATGTGGGTCGTTAATGAATGCTTTTCAATTATAATGTTCCCTTTCACAATTGGCCTTAGGTTAACCCTTACTTAATTGTAATGTGAAAATGTTTTCTTCTGAAGATGGTTTAACTGTCTGTTCTCCTTTTTGACTTGAAACCACAGAATGCACATTTTTTAGAATTGCTTACACTTTTTAATTCTCAATGTTAATGCACATCATATATTTGTTTTGTTGTTCCCATTTTCTCAAGAATAATATAACTACTTATAATGTAGAGAAACTCTGCTACCTGTAGGAAAGCAGGGCCTGTGTCCCTTTCAGACTTTCCTTCCGATTTCAAGAAGTAAAAAAGCTTTTTCTCATTATGATACTCTTTATTTCAGGATTTTTCAAAATGATTCAATAATGCATCAAGATTTCACAATTAGAACACAGAGTGAATATCTTTTATTATTTCACAGTCGCCAATCAGTTGCAAGTTTCCACCTTGAATTACTGAATTTTCAGCATAGCAGAGTTAAATCTGTGCAAACTTCAGGAGAAGATATGTTTTACATCCTGATTCTGCCATTTTTTGTTACATAGCTTTTGGGAACATCACAAATGTCTTTAAAACTGTTTCCTTTTATTAAAAATTTGCAAAAAGGCCTACTTCATGAATTTAATATTTGTAAAAAATTTCATAGATTTTCATAATGTTAGCTGTACGGAAGAAAAGTAAATCAATGAGTACTAAACACAAAAAAAGGAATTAAGCACATGATTACTTCAGCACTTACATTTCTTCCACCTTAAATTCATATTACTATTATTTTCTAAAAGCAAACAATGAAGTAAGAAAATGTGAGCACAGAGCATTTGCTAATATGATTTTCTGTAAAAAGAAGTAATTATTTAATACAAAATGTTTTGTACAGAGAAATAGAGACTGTAAAACTGATACTATTCTTAAACAGTATACAGTTTGCAGGAGGATAACCAGCAAAGTTCTCCTGGGAAAACTAGATCACAGCACAGGTGTGCTCATCAATTTGTAAAAGCAAGTGATTTTTTGCCTTTTATGCAAAGACTTCAAGAATCAGAAGATATATTTTAGCCATTTATATTTAATTTTTCATATACTGATTGAGACATCTGTGTAATCTTTAATTTATTTATAATTAAATCTGTCTTTCAAGTTATTTTAGAGTGAATTAAATGCAGACATTTGTCTAAAAGCTGTGGAAATCAATTGTTAACTGAATGGTTAAGTGGTTTTCATGATATGGTAAGAGAAAGCCTTACAATTACACCTGAAGTATAAGGGGTCATGTACACAGTTTATTTTTATTACAGGGCTTCCTTTATTCTCTATGCACCATGTCAATATAGCAGGAATGCTTGGTAAAGAGAAAATATTAGGCCAATCATTATTGAAATTATTAATCAGCAATATTATACTGCATTATTCATATTTTCAGGCATAAACATCCCACCTGAATTAGATATGGTTAAATATATATTTAAATTAGCATTCAGCATCTGCAGGCTCTGGTCAGTGTGCAGAGCTGCTCTTGGGCTTGCTCCATTGGGTGCTGCATTCAGCTCACTCTTTCCTTTCATGAATAGCTATCAATTCTGTTAAAACTGTTTAAACTGAAGTTTTTTTATGGCATTGAATAAAAAGAGGTGGTTTGTCAAATCATTTGAATACCTTCCATATTTATATTTTTATTAATAGCCCCCTTGAAAGTTTCTCTAAAAATATTAAGTGAGCAGTTGAGGAAAGAAATGGGATGATTCCTGGAGGAAAGGAAAAGAAAAGAGAAAAAAAGAGTTATTCACAACACAGCCCCAGAAGTAAATATTTTTTGTTCTTACACTGGATAGACAAGTCAGAATTTCTGGTGAGGATCCAATGACATTTCACCTGCAGGCAGCGATGAGTAGGCATATTCAGTAGAGATAAATAAGAACCTGAATGGAGTCTTTCCATCATAAAAAGAGATTTCATGTTGTTTATTTCTAAATGGTTGTCCCAATGTCAGCAAAGAAAACTCCTGGGAATAAAGGCTTTGGCACCAATAGTAGCCAGTGTCCACAGATAATTTAATGAGATAATTGGTTCTAGATGGTTAGGAACAGGATGAAGTAAAATCTGTCTATGAACAGAACTTTTATGTTTTGAGATATATTAGTGTTATTGAACTTATGGAAAGAATTGGTGAATATGAAATGGATAATCTATTAGAAAGAAAATCATATTTCCCCTAATATTCTGAGGGCTCTTAAGGTGAAATGCCTGTGGATCCTTAAGATGAAGGAACAGAGTAGGAGACACAGAGCCTGGCTTCAGCCCAGTCCTGGGACACTGATTTTTCCCACTCATCCTTATGGTTTTCCTCTCAGGAACAGAATGATATTCACTACTCAGATCAAACTCATGGTATTGTTAATGGATAAATGACAGAATATCTCTGAAATTGTCCAAAGTGTATAAGAGCTTGGTGCAAGAGCACAGCACAGTGTCCTGTTAGCTGGATGATCATCATAGCATTGCTTTTCTCTGATGATTCGGCTTCTCCACTTGTTAGCACATTAACAATAGTGTCCACCTTCATTGCCACTTGAGAGGAGAACTAAGTGGAATGTGTAACTATTTAGACTAATACCTGACACAGAGTGGCTATTAGGGAATGCTACAATAACTGTTGTACAGTCTTCACAATCATGGTATGATTGGGACACTTTTATCATGTTAGGAAAGTAGAAAGCTTCAACATGCTTCTTAGAGGTACTATGTACTTTTCTGTCATTGATTCCCAGTTTAATTCAACTGAAGTTCGACAGTACACACCTTTTTATTTCAAACTACTCAACACACACTTGAATGCACATTCTACAGCATTAGGAGTTAGTCCACTGTAGTGTCAAAGCTTTTATACATTTCCTGATGACTGCCATCTGATTATTATAGTGGCTGATTTGTTTTTAACATATCTAGGTATAATTTTGGATATTTTAATTTCTCCTTTGTGAAATATAATGTTAGGGATTATGTATTTGAAAGTTATGATAATAAGTGCATATAAATTTATCATTATTTTGTCTATCATGATGCAAAATACCCTTAATATTGACCCATACATCTTTGCCTTCAGATGTAAACTGTTTGATAAGTACAGAGCCATATAGCCACATTAGCTTTTTGTAGCTACACTATATATCTGTACTGTTTCAAATTTATTATCAATATATATTTTTGCATGTATTTCAAATAACTGTACCAACAGACAGTTCTTGCATATATTTTAGGCCTTATGTAGGTAAATAATATTGTGAACATGATATTGTATTAGTCAGCCAAAGGGGTGTTGATGCTAAGTACCAGAAATCTTTTAGCTTTTATAAAGGACATTTATTTGGGGGTAATAGCTTACCCCTAAAATAGCTGGACCCCTAAAATGTCCAACTCAAGTTTACTTCCTCACCAAAGCCTGTTGTCATGTGTTGAAGCAGGATGGTGGGCAACATTGACCTGGTCTCTCCTTCCTTCTTTTTCTTAAGGCTCCTTGGGATCAGCTTTTTCTGATCTCAGCTGTAGGCTGGCATAGGGCTCATCTCTCTTCCTGGGGCTTTAGCTGTTTGAGCTTTCTCCTTTCTGTCACATGGCAGAACTGAAATGACCAAATTCTCTCTTTTTGGTATCGTCTTCTCTGTGTGTCTTTTCCTGTGAGTGTACATTTATATAGACCAAGGGGTTGGGATATCAAAGCTGACTCATGCCTTACTGATGTGTTTGAATCAAAGACCCTAAAATGATTTAATTCAGTAAACTTAAAACCTTTGAATTTAATACAGTCAAAGGGTATCACACCCAGAGGAACAGACCAGTTTAAAAACATAATATCAGTTTTTTTGAATTCATAAATAATATCAGACACCTTCAGGTATTAATATCCTAAGTGTAGTTTCTCCACATGGTGTAGGTTCAACATTGTCATTTTGCTGCAGGATGTAAAATTTGGAAACTCATTGACCTCCCATTCCTCCAAGCACCAACTCCCTGACTAATGTCTTTATTTGGTAGTTGCTTTATAGTGTCTTCATGTAGGCCTTCATGTTTTTCTCAAGATATAGTGATTATATCTTTGAGCATTGATCCTGTAGTAATATACTCAGCCTTAAGAAATGTTATGCTTGCTTTCTCTTTGTGTTTTGGGAGATGCTTCCTATCAGATTAGATCACTTTTAATGTGATGAACAGTTTTAGCTTTAATAAATTTTTTTCATTTAAAAATGTATTGAAGAATACCATTTATACATGGACATACATAAACAACAAGTGTATAGTAAAAGTTGTGAACTTATAAAACAAATATACATGACATCATATAGTGCTCCCATAAATCATCTTACCACCAACATCTTTCATTTTTGTGAAATATTTGTTACAAATTATGAAAAAGCATCAATATATTACTAATTACTATAGTCCATATCTTACATTTGGAATATTTTCACCCAACCCACTCTATTATTAAAAGTCCTAAATTAGTATTACATATTTGTCATAGCTCATGAGAGAGCATTCTCATATTTGTTCTGTTAACCAGAGTTCCACAGGATTACTGTTAGAGTCCCACGCTTATTTGTAAAATCCATTCAAAGTGTGCACTCAGTGGCTCTCATTTTGATCACAGAGATGTACTTTCATTGCCTCAGTCAATTTTAGAATGTTTTCATTACTCCAACAGTAATAATCCCATAGCCCTTTGTACCTCCTTATTTTTGACACTTAAAATTGTTAATGTATGTTCTTTGACATTGTTGTAAAATATTACACTATTACTGGTAACTATCAACCACAAGTTAGGTTTGTAAATATCCCATTTATCACCATATTCTTAACATCTTGTAAGAGAAGAACATTCATATATTTATATGTTTAACCACATTCTTCAACCACCACCAAAATCACTATGTTTTATAGTCCCTAGATTACCCTGTAGCTTCCTTTCTACTTTCCTAGACTACCTCTTTCAGCCACAATCACATTTATAACTGAGCAGTGTTAATTATACTCATTTCATTGTTTTTCCAATTCAGTAAAAAAAAAATGCTTTGCTGATTTTTATTGGGATTGCATTAAATCTGTATGTAAGTTTGGGTAGGATAGACTTCTTAATGATGTTTAGTCTTCCTATCCAGGAACAAGGAATATTCTTCTACTTAAGTCTTCTTTGATTTCCTTTAAAAGTGTTATGTAATTTTATGCATATAAATCATTTACATTTTTAGTTAAATTTATTCCTAGGTATTTGATTTTTTTTAGTTGCTTTTGTAAATGATATTTTTTTTCCTGACTTTCTCCTGAGATTGCTCATTACTGGTGTACAGAAATGTTCTTGATTTTTATGCATTGATCTTATAACCTGCAACTTTACTGAATTCACTTATAAGCTTTAGATGCTTTATTAGGATTTCTTAGGGATTCTATGTATGGGATCATGTTGTCTGCTAATAGTGAAGTTTTTACTTCTTCTTTTCCAATTCGGATGCTTTTGTATCTTTTTCTTGCCTAAGTGCTCAAGCAAGAACTACTAACACAATGTTAAATAGAAGCATTGATAGTGGGCATCCTTTTCTAGTTCCTGATCTTAGAGGGAAAGCTTTTAGGATTTCACAGTTGTATATTATATTCTCTGTGTGTTTTTCATATATACCATTTATCATTGAGAAATTTTCTTTCTATCCCTATCTTTTGCAGTGTTTTCATCAAGAAATGGTGCTGTATTTTGTCAAATGCTTTTCCTGCATCTATAGAGATGATTATGTGATTTTTTTTTTCTTTCAATCTGTTTATGTGGTGCATAACATTGATTGATTTTCTTATATTGAACCATCCTTGCATACCAGGGATGAAGCCCATTTGGGCATGGTGTATAGTTAGTTTGATGTGTTGTTAAATACGATTAGCAACTATTTTGTTGATGATTTTGGCATCTAGGTTCCTTAGGGAGATTGGTCTATAGTTTTCCTTTCTTACGGTGTATTTGTTTGGCTTTGGTATTAGGGTGATGTTGGCATCATAGAATGAGTTAGGCAACGTGTATTCCACTTCTATTTTTTGGAAGAGGTTAAGCAGGATTGGTGTTTGTTTTTTCTGGAATGTTTGGTAGAAATCATCTGTGAAGCTGTCTGTTCCTGGGCTCTTCATATTTGGGAGGCTTTTGATGACTGATTCTATCTCACTACTTGTGATTGATCTGTTGAGCTCATCAATTTCTCCTTTCATCAGTGTAGGCTTCTTGTGTGTTTCTATTAATTTATCCATTTCCTCTAAATTGTTCATCATGTTGGTATATAATTTTTCAAATTACCCTCTTATGATTCTCTCTATTTTGGGGGTTGGTGGTGATACCTCCTTCCTCATTTCTTATTTTATGTATTTGCATCTTCTCTCTTTTTTTCTTTGTTAGTCTCCATAGTGGTTTGTCCATTTTATTGGTCTTCTCAAAGAACCAGCTTTTCATTTCACTTTTACTTTTTCTAGTGCTTTCTTATATTCTATTTCACTTAGTTCTGCTCTAATCTTTGTTATTTCCTTCTTTCTACTTCTTTTGTGGTTAGTTTGCTGTTCTTTTTCTTATTCCTCCAGGTGTGCAGTTAAATATTTAATTTTAGCTCTCTCTTCTTTTTTGATATATGCATTTATGGCTATGAATTTCCCCCTCAGTAGTGCTTTTGCTGTGTCCCATAGGTTTTGATGTGTTATGTTGTTATTTTCATTCATTTCAAAGTAGTTACTGAATTCTTTTGTGATTTCCTCCTTGACCCACTGTTTGTCTAAGAATATGTTGTTTAACTTCCATATCTTTGTGCCTATTCTAGTGTTTGGGCCTTTACTGATTTCCAGCTTCATTCCATTGTGGTCAGAGGAAATACTTTACAAAATTTCAATCTTTCTGAATTCGTTGAGAGTTGTTCTGTTGCCTAGCATATGGTCTACGTTGGAAAGTGATCCATGTGCACTCGAGAAGAATGTATATCCTGTTGTATTTAGGTGCAGCATTCTGTATATGTTTATTAGGTCCAGATCTTCTAATGTATTATTCAAAGTCTTTGTTTCTTCATTGATTCTTTATCAAAATGTTCTGTCTAATGGTGATAATGGTGTATTAAAGTCCCCCACTATAATTGCAAAGGCATCTATTTCTCCACTTATGTTTTCCAGTTTTTGCCTCGTGTATTTTGAGGTGCTCTGGGTAGGTGCATAACTGTTTATGATTGTTCATTCTTCTTGAAAGTTTACCCTTTTTATTAATATATAGTGTCCATCTTTGTCTCTTACAATAGTTTTGCATTTAAAGTCTATTTTGTCTGATATTAGTATATCTATTCTTGCCCTCTTTTGATTACTATTTGCTTATAAAATTGTTTTCCAACCATTCACTTTCAGCCTTCTGGCATCCCTGAGTCTAAGGTGGGTTTCTCATAGACAGCATACAGATGGTTCATATTTCCTTATCCATTCTACCAGTCTGTTTGTCTTGACTGGTGAGTTTAGTCCATTAACATTCTGTGTTATTATTATCATGGAATTACTTACATTAGCCATATTTTTGGGGGGTTTATTTATGTCATATACTGTTTTTTTTTTTTTTACTTTTTTTTTCTTTTGTTACTCTTACACTCTCCTCCAACTCTCTCTCTCCTGTTTTTTCTTTTGAACCTGCAGAACTCCCTTAAGAATTTCTTGACATGCAGGTTTCTTATTAAAATACTCTCTTAGATTCTGTTTGTGAATATTTTGTAGCCTTTCTCATTTTTGAATGCCAGTTTTGCTGGATAGAGAATTCTTGGTTGGAAGATTTTTTTTCCTTTAGGATATTAACTATGTCGTACTACTGCTTTCTTGCCTCCATTGTTTCAGATGAGAAATCAGCACTTAATCTTATCAAGCTTTCCTTGTATGTGATGTTTCTCTTTTCTCTTGTGGCTTTAAGTATTCTCTATTTGTCTTGAGGATTGGACAATTTGACAAATATGTGTCTTGGAGTAGGCCTGTTGGGATTTATACTGTTTGAGGTGTGCTGCACTTCTTGGATTGTACATCGACCTCCTTCAATAAGTTTGAGAAGTTTTCAGCCATTATTTCCTCCAAAATTCTTGCTGCCCCCTTTCCCTTCTCTTCTCCCACTGGGATGCCTATAATGCACATGTTTGTGTTTTTCATGTTGTCATTCAAGCCCCTGAGTCCCTGCTGGAGTTTTTCTATCTTTTGATCTATCTGTTTTTATTATCTGTTTGATTTCAGATGTACTGTCTTCCATATCACTGATTCTTTCCTCTGCCTTTTCAAATCTACTGTTGTGTGCTTTCATTGTATTTTTGATTTCTTGCATTGTGCCATTCATCACCATCATATCCATTTTCTTTTTTATGTATGTTTACAATTTCTTCTGCATGTTCTCCCAGTGTCTTCTTAATATCCTTAATTTCTTCCTTCACTTCATTGAGTTGATTCATGGTATTTGTTTGGGCAGCTCTGATTAGTTGTTCCATTTTCTGCATCTCCTCTTGGTTTTTTGTTTGTTCATTGGTCTGGGCCATGTCTTCCTCTTTCTTATTGTGGCTTATATTTTTTTGTTGGTATCTAGTCATCTGTTTATCTTGGTGTGTTTATTTAGTTCATTATGCTTCTCTCTCTGCTCTTTTGTTTTATTTCGTTGTTTTTGAGTGTGGTACAGCTTCACTTCAACACTCTGCTCCTCTTATTTTTATTCCTAGGTGTTTATATTCCCTTGAAAGACAATGTTAGAACCAGAGAAATAGGAAGAGATAATGAGTAATAGTACTGATAATAGTAAAAGGTGGGAGAGGGACTGTACAAGATGTAGGCAATTGAATAACTGACTTGAGTAAGAAGTACAGAAGAATAAGATTAGAAAAGTGTAATAGAAACAATGAAACATGAAACAGAATGAAGAAAAATATAAAATAAATTAAAAGTCCAGAGTGTTGAGAAGAAGGAGAAAGATAAAGTAGAAGAGAGAAGGAAAGAAACAGAAAAATAATGAAAAAAATGAGAAAATAAAACACATAGAAAGGAAGGGAGAGATAAAATGAGTACAAAAAAACTGAAGGCCAAACCCAAAGAGGTAGAATTGAAGGACAACAACAGAAAACATAAAATATAAGGATGAAGGAGGGTAAAGATATAGTGTAGGTGGAGAAAATTGGGGAACAAAAGAAAGACAGAAAAATCTGACAAAGAAACACAGGAAGGGGAAATACAACAATAAGGAATCAAGACAGTAGCTACTCATGTTTTTATTTTTTTTTTAAGAAAAGAAAAAGACAAAAAAAAGAAGAGGGTAAGAAAATGATAAAAAAGCCAAGATAAACACAGAAAAACAGCCTTTTTCTCTTGGACCACTAGTGATCTTCTCAGGCTGTTGCTATTCAATGATCAATCATCCTGCAACCTGTCCTCTGCATGTTTTAAGCCAGGTGTTAGTGAATAAAATAAGGAAAGTAAAAAAGGCAACTCTTTTATATATATTTTTTAAAGTAAGAGATCCAATAAAAGCTAATACAAAGAGGATGACAATTTGTTCCCTGTCATAATGTTTCACTGGATGCTTGATAACATTCTATCACTTACTCAGAGAGGAGCCAGGATCAAGCCAGGGACCTTGTATATTCTAGACAGGAGTTCTTCCACTGAGCTAATATGGCTTCTTAGGTTAGTAAGACTCTTCAGAAACCTATCAGCCCCTATTCCCTCTCTGTTATCTCTGCCTCCTTTCTGATATAAGTTATCTCTTTACCTAGGCAGCTGAGAATGACAGACTGCCCGAGGAGATCCCTCTCCCCTATCCCTGTAATGTTAGGGTCCCTTCTGACACCCAAGGGGGGCATGGTTAGCCATAATAACCACAAAGAGACCACTCTTCATCTTCTCCGACCCCTTCTCCCAGGGAGGTTGTCACCTCACTCCTTTTGCAGGAGGAAGCAGACGGCTCCACTTAGGCTGTTTTTTCCTGTGGGTGGGGTATAAGTGCCACTTCCAGCCACAGGTGGAAGAAACACAACATTTTTTCCTGCTTTCTTTTCTTTCTAGCACCCTCTTAGATGACCCAGAGCATCCCTCCCTAGCTCTACATATATCTAGAGGTGTTGGCGGGGAGAAAGAAGTCTGTTTTCCTCTTAGTCAGATATTATTTGCCAGGAGTTTTAGTCTCACCTGATGTCTCCAGGATGGGGGAGGGGAGCCCTTCCCAACATTTGGGAGGATCAATAACTCACAGTTCCATGTTTCAGCTTCCTCCTTTCTGTCCCCGACTCTTCTTTTAGTTATGAAAAAGTGTCCTGGTCTACTGTTCTCCTAAGCAGCTCACCAAGGCAGTCCTAGACTCCCTCTCAGTTGTTTTAGTAAGAGCTAATCTTTTTTATCTACCCCATCAGCCATATTCCCACAATCCCCCACATGATCATTTTGATTGATGAAGAAAAGGCAATTGACAGAAAACCAGCATAATTTCTTGATATATACACTTAGAAAAATAGGAATAGAAGTTGTTTTAGTTTACCAGGCTGTCTAAAGCAGATGCTATAAAATGGGCTGGCTTTTTCTTCTTTTAGGAGGTAGTAGGGATTGAACCTGGACCTTGTACATGTGAAGTGCATGCTCAACCACTGAGCTACACCTGCTCCACAAAATTGGTTGACTTTTTAACAATATGAGCTTATTCATTTGTAGTTTTAAGCCAGGACAAGTTCCAAACAAGACATCATCAATGTGATGCTTTCTTCCTGGAGACATGATGAAAGCAAGCCTTAGGTCCTCTGCCACATAGAAGCCAAATGATAGCATCTATTGATCATTGCCTTCTCATCTGAGCTTTGCTGTTTTCAGCCTATTTTGTATATTACTTTTATCCCCATCTGAATTTAATTATCATATTCAAGATTTCAGTAACAAGACTAAAAACCCCTTCCCTGAATTAGGTGGGCCAGATATCAAAATATTACTCATCAAAAGATCCCATTTACAATGGGTTCACAACCACAGAAGTGGATTTACTTTAGTGAAATGATTTTCTGTGGCACATTCATTATCAAATCATCACAGAAGCAAAATACCTCAATATGTAAAGGGCATATTTGAAAAACTCACAGCTTACATCATAAACAATGGTGAAAAAATGAAAGCATTCCTTCTAAGATCAGGAATAAAACAAAGATGTTCACTGTCAGTACTGTTATTCAATATTATACTAGAAATTCTAGCCAGAACAGTGAGGAAAGAAAAATAAATAAAAGGCATCCAATTTGGAAAGGAAGAAATAAAAGTGTCAGTATTTGCAGATGACATGCACCTATATCTAGACAGTCCCAAAAAATCTACATCAAGGCTGCGAGAGCTAATAAATGAATTCAGCAAAGTGGCAGAGTACAAGATCAACTTAGAAGAAACCCAAGTGTCTATCAATGGATGAATGGATAAACTAAACAGGGCATATACATACAATGGAATGAAGTATTGACATATGCAACAACATGGATGAATCTCAAAGACCTTACATTCAATAAAGTAAGCCAGTCACTAAGGGACAAATACTGCATCATCTCACTATAGGATCTAAGGATATTTTGCAGACACACAGAAGTAGAGTCTGGAAGACAGTTTACCAGGAGGAGTAGAGAGTGGTGAGTCAAGGCTGTATCTGGGCAAGTTCTATAGTAAGGTGGAGAGGGGAAGTTTGGCAGTGGATTGGGGTGATGGTGGTGCAGGAATGTGATTGCAGTTGATGATGTTGGACTGTGAGTGTGAGCAGGGCTGGGAGTTGGGATAGGCTATCCATAGAGCTTTGGGGAGGGCTGGAGAAAGGAACAGGTGATTTATGTGTAGGTTGAGGACTGTGGTTGAGAATACGATTGTGGGGGTGTTCTTTTGAAAGTATGGCAGGGGAAGGTCAAAAGGGCAGGGTGCCAGTAGTGGGGGGATATGAGGGGAAGGGTGCCCCTGTGGCATGACTTCATTGAATATGAATGTGTTCATATGGTCATGGGGTGTTATCACAGTGGATGGAGACCCACACAGTAAACCAAAGAAAATATTAAATTCCTACCCTGGGACTCCTGCTACATTCTCTAATAGAGTGGTAAGAATCTCTAGAGTACATAGACAGTGCCTAATAAAATAAAAAAGACCAATGCTCCAAACTCTTTATATTAATCCTTGTGCCTAAGAACCTTATTCTTTTAAAATTAAAACTTAGCCTAATAATATTTATTTACCACTGGAAAACCTCCTTGATACTCAAATGTGGCCTCTCTCTAAGCCAAACTCATCAAATTAACTCACTACATTTATTGCTGCATGGGACATGATTCCTGGGGATGAGCCTCCCTGGCACCAAGGGATTATTACCAAGTGCCAACCAGTGACGTATTTGGAAAAAGATCTTGACCAAAAGGGGGAAACATTAAATACAAAAGAGTTTTTATGTACAAGAGATTTTAAAGTGAGTTGGAGATTCTTCCAGAGTTTACCTTATGCACAGCTAATGCAGAGCTCACTAACTGCCACAGTAAGCAAAGCCTCAAACAAGGTGCTCCTGAGGGCTTTAGAGACATCTGGGCACTATATGGAAGTCAAACAACCCTAGGAAATCAGAACCCTGTTCATGGGCCTTAACTTTTGAATATATGATAACCTATTTCCCCACAGGTACAGTTAGGCTCATTTATAATTTCCCAACACATGATTTTTCTACACATTTTATTTGAACATATACTTAGCAATATACTCATTGAATATATGTTCCATAGACTTATATCTTCAGTCTGTTCATAGTTTTGTTGAACCTGAATCTCAGCAGAGTTGCAGCCCAAACCTACTCCCTAGTACACTGAGCTCACCCAGGACAATTCACATAAAGATGATGGTGGACAACCCCCATCCCAAAAAATAAAGGGTATCTACAACTGCAAGCAAAACAGTTCTTTCCAACTGACCCATAAGATCTATGTCCCCTCTCAATCTGAATCAGAGCAGGCATTACCATCCCCAAATCCTCAAGACTGAAGAATGAACAAACATAAGGAGGGAATGCAACCATGGACCATAGTAAACTTGTTATTATTGTAGAAATGGAATAACTTGTAACACTGATATAAAGATAATTGTTATCAGAGGTTTTTAGGGGAGGAAGAGGGAAGAATAAGTGGAACATAAGGCTTTTATAGGGCTTTGGAGTTGTTCTGCACAATATTGCAATGATGGATACAGGCCATTATACATTTTGTCAAAAGATATAAAATGGAATGATGCAAAGTGTAAACCATAATGTGCACTATAGACCATGGTTAGTAGCAACACTTCAATATTTTTTTCATCAATTGTAAAAAATGTACCAAACTCATGTAAAATGCTATTAATAGGGGAAATGTGAGAGGTAGAGGGGGTGGAGTATATGGGAATCCCCTTTATTTTTGATGTAACATTTCTGTAATCTAAAACTTCTTTAAAATAAAATTTAAAAAAGACACAATGACATATCATTTCATACCGTCTATAATGGCTAATATTAAAAAAGAAAATTACATGCATTGGAGAGGATATGGAAAAAAGGACCCATTCTTTGCTGGTGAGAATGTAAAATGGTGCAGTTGCTGTGGAAATTTGGCAGTTCCTCATGGAACTTACTATAGTAGTGCCATAAGATTCAGCAATTCTGCTACTAGGTATATACCTAAAAGTATGGAAAGTAGAGTCTGTAACAGATATTTGCACACCAATGTTCATAGCAGTATAATTACAATTGCCAAAAGATGGAAGCAACTGAAATGTCCATCAACAGATGAATAGATAAAATATGGTATGCACATATATTGGAATATTTTTATTAAAAAGAAATGAAGTCTTGACGCATGTGACAATATGGATGAACCCTGAGTGCATTTTGTTGAGTGAAATAAGCCAAACACAAAAGGACAAATATTGCATCATCTCTCTGATATGAGCTAATTATAATTAGAAACCAAATAAACAAAATTTGTGTAATATAAGTTACCAAGTGCTATATTGGAGTTAGAAAATGAGGAGGAGTTAGTGCTTAATTTGTACAGGATTTGTATATAGGTTGATTGCAAAGGTTTGGAAATGGATGATGGTGATGGTAGCACATTATATATGAGTGTAATTAAGAGCACTGAATTGCATTGGTGAATGTGGTTCAAAAGGGAAATGTTAGGTCATATATGTTACTAGAATAAAATTTAAAGGTAAAATATATGGCTGAGCAATACAGTGAATCCTATGGTAAATTATGGACTACAGTTCAGAGTACAAGTATAAGAATATTCTGTCATATATATAACAAATATACAGCACTAATATAAGGTGTTATGTGGGAAAAGTACACCTAATGTAAACTATGGACTATAATCAATAGTACTACTTTAATATTTCATCAATTGTAACAAACAATTCATTTTTATTTTTTTTA
>JAQZBX010076085.1:0-14490 GCA_029593785.1 Cabassous unicinctus | reverse complement strand
AAAAAAAAAAAAAAATTAATACTGTAAAAAACATGCTGTGGTTTGTTTAGGATGATTCTTGACAGGGCTTAATAAAATTCATACCATGGACCTAAGACATTACTGATTGGAAAGTCTGAGATGGTGGGACTAGTCAATTATATCTAGTCACCAGTTTGACTGTGTTCCCCATGGTTTGGTAAGAGAATTCTTTGAATCAATATATTCTTTCACACTGGTAGTGTCCTTAAGTTTTTTTATGCAAGGAAACAAAACTGATACTCAGTTCTTTGTTTAATGTATAAAACTTTGACAGGAAATGGAATACAGAGTACAAAATACTAGCATTCAGTCTTTGTACAAATACTTCAATAAATTATACATAACATATTCACTTACTTTCTAATAAAGCACATGTAACTAGAGATGCTAAATTCTATTACTCTTTGACTAAATCTTCTCATTAATAAAATGTTTGTAAAGACTCAAAATTGACTAGTAAAATATTTATGATCTTGTCTATACAACATTTTTATAGATGTTAAAATGATCATACTTAATACAAATTTAAGCATTTACAGACAACCATTTTGTCCCATATTAGTTTATTGAATGAAAGTATCAGAGAATCTGATGCTTATGACTCTGGTTTATAAATAAGCTTTATTCAAAACCATCTTGGCCAAAATTTTAACACATGAGCCTAAGTCAAAATGTACTTAAATGAAACATGCAGCTATTCATGCTAATAATACAAATTTTGTCCTATGTCATTACTATCTTCAAGTTATTTTCTTTACAGGAAAATTTAAGTAAGTTATAACTGATAGATTACCTTGTAAATTTATTATTTTATAAACACACACATTGGTAATTAAGCAGCATATTAAAGCCATAAATCAAATCATTGTCCTTTATGTCAAAGGCCTATTATTATTCACTGATTGGGAAACTTCATTTTTATGGGTGTGTTACAGGGATGAGGTTAACCTGCAGCAGCAACATAGGCTAATAGAAGTAGTTTTTTCTCTTCTCACATTTTCATTTTTTAAAAATTGGAATAGGGTGTGGGGGTAAAGGTATTGAATGAAGCAATATTCAACTATTTTACTTTTAATCAAAGTAAAATGACTCTTAAGAATACAATGATTGTATATAATGTGTTACTTTTATAGCCCAAATCCTCAAATGAGTTAAAAACTTTAACTCATATAATAACAATATAATGCTTTAAACAAAAAATATTAAAGTACATCAAAAATCAGCAAGTTTAAAACAAATGCAGATATCAAAATATTTAGCTGTCTTTCTTTATTCAAGCTTTTACAAATACAGTAGTCATGGTGTGAGCAAATCAGGTTTAGTTTCCTCAGAGTCCTCCCTCTCTCTTTTAACATGACACTTGTTTGGTGGTTGAATTTTCAATATAATAGTATTTTAGATCAGTTTCCTTCTCCATATCTCCTCACACTAAATCACAGATTCTTGCCTTCTTCTCAAAGTCATGACCATTATTTTCTAGATCAATTTTTCCCAGAAGCTACTGGCTGATTGTTTAAAACACATATTCTCTTGCTTGCAGTGGCTCTTCTCCTATTTTCCTTTCTTTCTTCCACCTTGAAGAGTTTCCACTATTCCCTCTTTCTTATCAAGATCTTGTTGGTTTCCATGTTTATACTTAGATAACAAGAGATTCTTGTGAGACATCAGTAAGGATAGTAAGCCCCTGAGAGTTCAATTACCTCTGACTGTCAGTAATATTTTCTCTTATATTAGAATTAGCTTCAGGGAAGCGGGTGTGGCTCAATGGATAGAGCTCCCATTTACCATATGGGAGGCCCGGGGTTCGCTTCCCGGGGCCTCCTTGTGAGAGCAGGCCGGCCCACGCAGCGAGGTGGGCTGATGCAGCAGGACCTCACAGCAAGGGGGAGATAAGCAGACACGGAAGAAACACACAGCGAATGGACACAGTAAAACACAAGCAGCAAGGGAGGGGATAAATAAATAAATAAATAAATAAATCTTTAAAAAAAAAAAAGAATTAGCTTCAGTATAATTTCATTATCATGAAGAAGTTATTGTTCCTGTTCTATTACTTTCCACTACTTTTGCTGCTGTCTTCTGTAGAAAGGTTGATTAATTTTCATTTAGCATATAATTTTTATTTTTCTCCATCCTGTGGTTATAACTGAAGTATTGACAAACAGAATGGAATTTATCTTTCTGAAAGATTATCATAAACATTTTCCTTTTTAAAGGAAGGCATTAAAGAATTGGAGTCTTTCAATGCCTTCTTCTGTTTCTTTAAAATTGTCATTTTTCATACAAATAGCAATAGCCTGAGTTTTAATTAAATTCTGAACTTTGTGATGTAATTCGTTCATCACTTTCAAACTGTGCACCCAGAGCAGTCCCTGCTGCAATTCTTATTAAAAACTGAGTTATGTATAGAGTTCTCAATTATAAGCTGTTAGACTGGACCATCCGGGAAAACCTGGCACTTTCACAGGTCTGGTGGAAGCGTTTGGATTGGCCAATACAGAAGGCCGAGCAAAGAGAGAGGCAGAGGAAATACAGCTTCTAGCCAGGAGTCAGGGCCACATCCTCTTCCTTCTCCTTGTGGGACCTACCTGCACCTGGCACTCAAGTAGTTCCTGACATGCAAACTGCTCTTGCTTGACTCTCACCATTTCTATCATTTGCTCCTTGAGAGGGTCTGCATACTTCCTGTCCATTGGCCCTTGCAAACTCAGATCCCTCAGTTCATTTTGATGGCTAAATTTACTTAACTCTGAGTAGAAATCTCTATTGGAAGCAACAGATTCTTAATTTGAAATTTAAATTAAAATGCAGAGCATGTTGATCATCTGGCATGTATGGTGTAAGTACATCAAGATATGTAATATAATTCTATCAGGCATAGGTTTCAAATTATCAATGTGAAAAAAATGACATAGAACAATTGTAATTATTCTAATGGGTCAAAGGTTCAGAGTTCTACAGTTATCAAAAGGTTCCAGTCAATTCAGTTAATAATGCAGATAGGAAAAATTATGGAAGCCAATTAATCCATGTGCCTGATTGGCTATGAGAAGAATGTAACAGAACACACAGATGTCACTACTCACTAAGGGGACCAATATCTTGCACTGGAGCCAAACTTCTGATAACATGGCAAATGTCACCAACATCAGATTCACTGGAGGACTCCTTGGAACTGCAGGCTTCTGGGGCCCATCCTAGATCTAAACATCCAAATCTCTCTCTAGGAATGGGTTCTGAAACTTGCACATGTCTTCCATGTGGTTCTTGACCACATTAAAGATCAAGGGCCATGAGTCAGGATTTCAAAGAGGTTCAAGTAACTAACTATAAAGAGCATATGATGCTTTTAAGGTGGATAGACCCCAGAAGATTACATTCTTAAAGTTAATCCATTTTGGTGGGTGTGACCTTTTGATTAGATTACTTCAAAAAATAAAGATTAATGGTGGGTCTTAATACTCTTATTGGAGTCCTTTATAAGGGAATGAAATTGAGAAAAGAGAGTGAGGAGCAAGAAGCTGAAGCAACAAAACCCAGAGAGAAGGGAGAGACCAGCAGATGCAACTATATGCCTTGCCATATGACAGAGGAGTCCAGGATCACCTGCAGCCTGTCTTTGGGGAAAAAATAATTACCTAGTGTGGCCTTGATTTGGACACTCTCATGGTCTCAGAACTGGAAGCTTGCAAGTTAAAAAATATCCATTGTAAAAGCCAACCCGTTTCTGGTATATTGCATTTTGGCAGCCTTGCAAACTATAACAGAGCAGGTTTGGGCAGTAGCTTGCACTTACTGGTTGAGTGATTGCTAACTGCAGAGCAGATATTCATGGAACTCTCCATGGCTTAATAAAACACTTCATCTGCATGAAATACTCCCAGTAGGTACTTTCTTTCCTCAAATGTTTGGGAATCCCTTTTTTCTGGTGGATCTGGATAGCAGGGTAGAAATGCAAAGGGCAGCAAGGTGGAAACAGGGAACTCTTTAATGGAAATTCCTTGTTTCTCTAATTATAAATGAAATAAAGCTTTATTTATGTTGACCTTGAAATGCAGTAAATATATACATCAGCTTTTTGAAAGTGTGTCCTTCTCACCCTTTTTTTTGGAGACATCAAATTTAAGCTTTGTCCTTTGCTGAATTTCTAAATACAGTTGGTCGTGGAGAGAGTATAAGACCACAATATATTGAGTCAATAAATATTATTGAGGACCCACAAAGTGTCAAGATCTCTGACTTGAAGGAACTTGAACACCAAGTTTAATATCTGATATTGGGGTTTCCCAAAATATAGGGTATTTTTAAATAAGAAGCCTTTTTTTCCTAGTATACTGAACCCCAGAATTTGTTAGAATTTTATTAAAAATCCCTTATATTATGCCAAAATTGACTTTGAATATAATATGAATATGAAAAAAGCATGAATATAAAGATTCTCCAAAGGGGAGAATTAGATGATGAATAGAAATAGTGGAGATATAAGTGTTTAAAACTGTGATGGAAGAAATTCTAGTAACTGTCATTTCCTATGCAGTGGTTAATTCCTCTCCTGTGTCTCAACACCTTATGGAGAAAATTCTATTTTCAGTTCAAAAAGAAAAGCTTTCACGATATGGAATCAGTTACTATATATTATGGGACTGGTTTAATTCCCTTGTCTTCTAGAGACATGTTTTGAAATCCTCCAATATCTTTCAGGTGAAGCTGATAAGGACAAATCATGGAGACAGGCATCAATATACTAAGCATAGACTTTATTCTCCTGGGCCTTTTCCCTGGAATGAGACATATTCGTGTCCTTGTCTCTGTTATCCTTCTGATATACACCATTGCCATCACAGGAAATACAACTCTGATCCTCCTCCTCTGGATAGATTCCCACCTCCACACCTCCATGTATGTTCTTCTTAGCCACCTCTCCTTCATTGACCTGGTTTTCATCTCCAGCGCAGTTCCCAAAATGGTGATCAACTTTTCTCAGGCAAAAGGAAAATCTTTCTGGTCAGCTGTGGGAGCCAGATCTTCTTCACTCTGACCCTGGGAATTGCTGAGTGCCTCCTACTCACCCTCATGGCTTACGACCGCTATGTGGCCATCTGCCACCCTCTGAAATACCCAGTCATCATAAGCCACTGGGTCTCCCAGCAGATGGTCTTTGGGTCTTGGGTGGGAGGGACTTTGGCCTCTCTAGTCCACACAGCCTACTGCATGCACTTTCCCCTTTGTGGCCCCCATGAGCTCCCCCACTTCTTCTGTGAGGTCAAGGCCATCTTGAAGCTATCTTGCAAAGACATCTCTGCATATGAGAAAGGGGTAGTGGTGACCAGCATTGCTGTGGTTTTCATCCCTGTAAGTCTCATTCTGACCTCCTACACCCTCATCCTCCTGGTGGTAATACAAATGAACACTCCTGAAGGGAGAAACAAAGCCCTGGCCACCTGTTCCTCCCATTTGACTGTGATAACCTTTTACTATGATCCAGCCATGTTGATATACATGATACCTGGATCTTCCTACACTCCCATCCTGAACCAGGCACTTTTTATGTTCGACACCATCCTCACCCCCATGCTGAACCCCCTCATCTATAGCCTGAGGAACAAGGAAGTATTGGGTGCACTGAGGAAGGTGCTGGGGAGGTGCTCCATTTCAAAGTAGGATACTCTGTTTCACTGAGCAGACATAAAATTTAATAAAGTATCACTGTGGGACTGCAGGTTCCAAGAAAATCAACTGAGACTCTCTCTGTCCTGTTTTCCCCAACTATAAATGTTGAACTCTTCCCTGTCTCCTGGCGATGTTAGTTTTAAATAGTTACATCCAAGAACACTAAATCACAACTGATCCTCAGTGTGGAAATGAGCATATGCCTAATCCCCTGAACTCACTTCATTAGTGTCTCCTGCAATGGAAATTATCAGGTCTTCCCTCTTTTAGATATAGCAAGAAAATATGTTAAAATATATGAAAAAGAGTTCTTGGGATGAAAATTAAGTAGCTTATCTGAGATCAAACATTCACCAACTTTCTTTTGTACCAATGAAATGCCCAATAATTCCAGCCCATTGAACCAATGAAACAAAGCCAGAGCTAACAACCTTCAAACAGCTTTTACCTTTGCACACCCAGTGATTCACTGAGTAATGTCCATTAACCCCTTAATGATGATGGTTATCTGTATTGTATTCTCCATTTTTCTTCCTGAACTCTAACAATAATTGCATATGAATGTTTCTCCTCTGGTCCTTTCCTTTCAACTTATCCATACACCCACCCGAGGGATTTACTTGTTTGCAGACCTCCATTCCCCTGGTCAGGAACTCATCATTCAATGGTGCTTTCCACGGCCTACAGACTAAACTCTAGATTCTCACAAGTGACAGCAAGGACTTCCATGCCATGGCCCAGACAGTCTGCCACAAAGTCCACAATCTACCTGAGCTCCAGAAATGCCCAGCAGCTTGTATTCTATCCTGAGTAACACTTTTTCTCCCAACCTGCACCATTGCAGGAGTTTTTCCCCCTACTTGGAAAGCCCTTCTACACTTGAGTGCCCAGTTCTCACTCCCTGCCTGGACATCCCCCCTCCTTATACAGATCCCCATGCACTACTTCTCACTTTGTGAAGTCTCCCTGGCCCCTGGTCAGACTCAGGGATCCTTGGTCTCCCCCCAAACAAATGTCTCCCCTCTATGTCCTACACTTTCAAAATGCACACAATTCATATTTGACTAGTGAATTCATTAATGAACATGTTTAGCAGAGCTGCACATTCCAGTGAATCCTCAAGTTTTCAAAGCGCACACCATTTGCATTTGATTACTGAATTCAATAATGAATACAATTAGCAGAGCTGCACATTTCAGTGAGTCCTGTTGTCCTTTAAATTCTGGGCCTAGAGTGACTAGGAGGCTTCCCCAGGTCACCCTTCTAAGACTCCCAGTTTTCACCCAAACTCCAGAAGGCTTTGAAATGATCATTTTGTAATATCGGTATCTTCATTTCCTTTTTAATAGACAAGGAAGCTGAGGCCCAGTGAGGGTTAGTAACCTACTCAAAGGTACAAGGCTACTAAGTGACAGAATTGGGGGAAGATGTTTGCCCATTGATAGTGTGCAATACCCTGGCATTGACTGAGGCTGATGGAAATAGAGAGCATTTCTCTGGGATGTGCATGGGAAGGGTGACTCAGGCTTCTTTAGTGGCCAAGGACAAATTTTCTCATTGCTCTACTGGTCTCACTTTTCTACATCTGTAAAATGTAAAGATTAATATTTTCCTTGTGAGATTTTTCAGAGAATTAGGAAGTATCAGTGTAAAGACTTACCCGTTGATAAATGGAAAGTATTTAAATTATCATTTTTTCACTCTAAAACAAGCATTCAATCAAACCAAAACTTTGCTTCAATTTATTTGTTTAGTTTTGTTTATTAATGTGTTGCATTAGCATTTTAGAGACATGCAGTCAATTTATGCTTACTTAGCCAAAATAACTAGATAATTATGTTACATTTATCTATAATGTCAATTGAGACATTGGGATAATTAGAATAACTGCAGTAATTAACATGGGTACAGAATTTATGATTTATACATGTATAATCTCACTTCTAATTGAACCTCCTTAGACCTTCATGATGATATGAATTAAAGAATATTAGGACTAGCTCACCAGTTTTCTACACAGTGCTAAATATTTGGAAGGCACCAATCAATCCTACTTCAAACAACCAATAGCATTTTGTAGTCATAAGCTAAAACAAACATCAGAAATAAGGAAACCCAGTCATGGTTTCATATAACTATTTCACAGTAGTCTCCAGAGACATGTTAGAATTTATATGACTGTTGTATTTTAACAATTGCATTTTAGTACAAATAAATATGCACATTGCTAATGTTGTTATAAATAAAATTGTGTACTGTGTATTGTTTTTACAGTCAATAGGCATTTTAAGCATGTGCATCTTCTTTCCCCAACTATCATAAGCACCTTAGATGGAGAAACTACACAATCAGCCACCCTTTTATGGCAAATATTACTTATTAAAACATTGTGATATTTAGAATCTCAGCAATAATTTTTTGGGGTATAGAACCTTATCATTTACATATACATGGCAAACTTATTTCTGTCTCCTAACCCCAATGAGGTTATTGTCTTTTCCATTGTGTGAGGTTTGAAGCGACTAAGTGGTTGGACAATGTCATGCAAATAAAGGGATAAATCTTAGAACCTCCAAATCTTCAACTTTCAATTCAGTGCCTTCTCAATTAGACTGTACATATACAATGAATACATGTAAGTTTGTTTCTCAATCCATTTTTTCAACCATTGGGATTCATTTAAAAGTGCTTATACTATCAGGAGTTGATTCTGATACACAGGTGGAGCCATTGGGCAAGTTGATGTAATTATGATCTGTTAATCTGGGCATGATTAAGTTATGATTAGGGCATCGACTGGGCCAGTATCAGTAGGGCATTGAGCCCCACTCCTTGGTGGGTGGGAGAAGAAAATATAAAAAGCATCACAAAGAACAGAGTCTCAGCAGTTTTGAGTAGCAGTTTTGATTTTGGAGTTCTGATGTTGGAGAGAGAACCCTGAGATAGAGATGAGAGTTCACAGCTGACCTTGTGGAGGAAACAGAGCTGATAAGCCCAGAGAGGAACGCAGCCCTGGGACGAGAGGAACCCAAGAAGCCTGAACCATGGCAAAGTCGGCAGTTGTCTTGCTCCAACACATGGTAATGGACTTTGGTGAGGGAAGAAACTTATGCTTTATGGCCTGGTAACTGTGGACTTCTACCCCAAATAAATACCCTTTATGAAGACCAACCCATTTCTGGTATTTCACATTAGCACACCTTTGGCTGACTAATACAACAGGGTATACCATGAGAGCTGTGTGGAAGAATTCTATGCATACAACCATCTTCAAACTGCACCCTAGAGTGGAAGGCTCCTCCTGGTTTTCTGCCTCATGGGGCAGAGGCTCTCTCTGATAGTGTCTACATAGAGCAACAAGGTTGGCCATTTCACTGCCCTAACTGACAGAAAACATGAAACAGCTTTCCTCTAATACACTGACTTTTTACACTATTTAGATTAACTGGTGATTTCACTGATTCTATCCCCAAGATGGGCTCTGAGAAGTCTAAGGATAAGACCTCCACTGCTGAGGGGCTTGCAGTGTGACTGGGAATAAAGAACATCAACATGATACCTGTTAATGAATAACACAGACAAGAGGAGCTCCAAGAGTCCTCAAACGTGCTGACACATAAAAACCAAGTAACCAATAAATCAAAATTTGTTTTTCACATTCCCAATGAATCCAAATGACTAGATTAGCAGTGCATTTTATTTTCCTTTAGTGAAAGAATTCTCTTAATTATCCAGTCCTGTATGAGAAGCATGGCTGGAAGCATGGGAGAATGGTCAGGGACTGGGAGCTTGAGCAGGGCTGGGAGCATGAGCAGGGCTGGAAGCCTGGGAGCATGGGCAGGGTGGCTGGGAGCATGGGCAGGGGGCTGGAAACTTGGTCAGCATCCTGGAAACATCATGCCTGGAGAAAAGCTTCTTGGTTCAAACCAGGGTCCTCCTCTTATTAGATCTTTGACCTTTGGCAAATTACTGAACTCCTCTAGTCCTTAGATTTCTCACTCAGAAGATAAAGATGATAATAAATGTCCCTGCCTTGTGCTGATGTCAAAATTTACTTAATATGCATAAAGTCCTCAGAAGAGTTCAGGGTTATAGTAATTGACTTGCCAGTGATACTCATGAAAATGAAGAATTTAAAAACTTTTGTATTAATAAAAAGGTTATTAATAATCTGCCATTCCCTCATTGAACATTCAGTTGAAAAAAATATATATTTATCACACATTTTCTGAGTCCAAGCCTCTTAGCTGGGTTTTCACACACAAAAAATTCATAAAAACATTCAGAGGAAGAGAAAAGAACTTAAATAACTGTGCCAGAATTGATATAAACAAAGAATCAGAGAGTTAGGTCCAGCATGGGGGTCAGGGGTTACTTCTGCAAGCATGTGTGATTGTTTGGTGGAGTTGGATGAAGGATGTGCTTTACACTGAAGCCACCAGACCATACCACCAAGATCAGCAACTGTAAATCAGACTTTTCTCCTAAAAATGCAAACACCTCCTCCAAATTGTCAAGCCACAAAATCACCAAACTAAGTGGAAGAGGTCCTTCACGGACTTCACCAAGCCACTCATCTAGGAAGGGATGCCCTGAGCAGCTTATCCAAGTGGGTCTTTAGGGGCCAGGGCCTGGCTAAAACAATCAAAGAGGTCATCAAGAGTTGCTCCTTATGTGCAATTAATGACCCAAACAATGGGAGGCTTAACAAGCTTCCTCCCTTAAATCCCCCTGTCCAGATGCAGGGATCATACCTTGAGGAGGAAGGGCAGAAGACTTTACCCACATGCCATCTTGCCCGGGCTAAGCATTTCCCACTGGAAGGGAACAACAAATCAGGTGGCTAAGGCCCTCCAAAGGGAAATCATTCCCCAGTTCAGACTGCCTAAGCCCCTCCAAAGTGAAAATGAGCCAGTCTTTGCTATTAAAATAACCCAAAGTCTATCAGCTGCACTAGGAAATAAATATCATCTTCATAGTTCCTGAAGGCCCCAAATCCCCAGGGAAAATAGAAAGAGCTAACTGTACCCTGAAACAAATTCTGGCCAAACTTTGCCAGGAAACTACAGCACCTTGGGTCACCAATCTACCCATGGCTTTACTGAGACTGCACGTAGCTTTAAAAGACCGGCTCCACCTTATCCCCTTCAAGATGGTCTATGGGTGACCTTTCCTCACCCAGTACTTGGTACTTAGATCAGGAGACCCAGGATCTCAACAAGTATTTTATCAGCCTAGGAAAAATTCAACAAGATATCCAGGAGCTTGGGAACAAAATCCTCCCTAGCCCCAAACTTGAGTTGCCTTTGCTAAAGTTAAACCAGAAGACCAGGTTGTGATCAAAACCTGGCAGGAGAACAGGCCTCACTCCCAATTAGACCCAAAATAGAAAGGACATTATTCTGTGATTCTGATCACTCTTACTGCTGTAAAAGTTAAAGGATTTGACAGCTGGGTGCACTTATCCTGAGTGAAGTGAACTGTCCAAGGAAGTGCCAGCTTGATGGAAGCACCTGATTAAATGTTAGAGTGCCAGCAATTGGACAGCCTGAGATACCTCTTCAAGAAACAAAAGTAAGTAGTGTCTGTGTCAAAGCCAGTACATATATTATGTCCTATTACCCCTATCTCTAGCCCAAATGAAGTTTCATGTATTCTGCTTCATCATCCTATGGCTAGGGAGGAGGGAAAGCCAACATCCTTTTAGAAATCTTGTCCAAAAAGTGGCTAACTTAGCCAATAAATCCTCATGTTGGCTCTGTGTGTCCCAGTCAGAAATATCTATGGCTTGGCCAGCTGCTCCCAAGTACTGGGCAATTGCCAGGCTTACAGTCCAGTCTATTGTCACAATATCACCCAGTGCAGGGACAGAATTCAGACAACCCATCAGCCAGCTTCTCACAACACTCTGAGCTAGTAGCATTGCCTTAGAACCTACCTCTCTCCCTCTATTGGGTCCTCTATGCAGTTCAGTTCACATACCTAACAACACTACCTTCCCTATGTGTATCTACTCCAATGCCTCCCAACACTCCTCTTCCCCTCCTTTCCTGGGCCAACTTAAGTTTACCTCCTGTAGCAACACCTTCTGGATGGCCTTTCAACTGGTTAAACATTTAGATATGCTGACTGCTCCCCCTAAAGTAGTGTACCTCACCCAGTATCCCATCAATGCTACAATGCTAACCAGCACCAAAGACCTGGTCAAGGCTCAGCAGGCTAGGAGAGGGATAGTAAGGCACTCAAACACTACCCAGTACTGTTGGGGGTGCCCTGCTAGCACTTGTAATTCTATACTTCTGAAAACAACTTATGCTGACCAAAACACCCCACCAAAGATCCATGGGCATGTCATAAACTAGACCACTATGGCCTGGGAGAAGAAGCCAACCTTGTCTGGGACACCCAGGGAAGCATCCTGTTTCATGTCCCTGGGCCCAATGGGTGTATGTCAGTACTGTCAGCTTATAGGTCAACCAGTGAGCTGCTGACTGTAAGTTCTGAAGAGGGCTACACCTCACCAATAACCAATCTCACATGTGCTGCTACTTTAAAATCTCATGATGGAATTTTCTTTCTCTGCAGAGACAAGGCTTACTTCTCCTTGCCTCCCCTTTGGACCAGATTATGCTCACTAGCATACATCACCCCCTCTATCTACTATGTTCCTGAAAACTTCACTGTGCCATTTGCTGTACTTTTTCATCAAGCAAGAACTGATAGGGCAGTGCCTCTTCTCACTCCCCTCCTAGCTGTTGTAGGCATAAACACCACTGTAGGAACTGGCATTGGTAGATTATACCAAATCCAGCTGATCTACCACCACATCTCCCTGGAGTTAACCAATGGCCTAGAAGAAACTAGACATGCCTTAGAAGTCCTTAGACAGCAAATAGACTCTCTTGTTTCTGTGGTACTGAAAATTTAGGGCACTAAATAAGCTAACAGCAGCACAGGGAGGGACATGCCTGTTTCTCAAGGAAGAATGCTATTTCTACATAAATCACTCCAGAATATCCCTAGAGAAAATTTTAAATCTACAAAATGAAACCCACCAACTTCAGGAGGATGCAGCCTCTGGAGGCACCTGGACTTTCTCATTCTCATGATCCAGTATGTCATACCTAGCCCCCTTTTGGAGCCCACTTACCACCATTGTCTTTCTCCTTTTAGTGGGACCATGTATCTTCCAAATTCCAACTGTTTATTTATTCCAGAATCAATGCCTTCTGGAACAAGATATTAGTCAAACAGGGATTTCACCCAGTTCCAACCATGATGTCAGACTCATCTAACCTCAACCTCAAAAGAATAATCAGAGAGGTTTACACCTTATCAGTCAGGGACAACTGCTCTAACCAGCAGCAAGTAACTACAGAAGAATGACCATTGCCCCTCAGCAGCCCTTTAAGAATAAGGGTGTGAACTCTCTGAAAGAGGAATTGAGGGATGTTAGTACAGATAAATGAGGAGAAGATGAGCCAATACATGGCTGACAGACAACATGGCTGACACACAACATGGCCACAAGACCCAGCTAAGACCTTGACAGTGAGGTCCCAGTTGTGACTCTTTCTGGGACCAAGGGGAGGCCCCAGATAATTCCAAACAGACCTCCCCATTGGTCCCAGCTAACCCCACTCAAAAAGCCTCATAATTAGTCCCCACCATTGGTGGGGAAACTAATAACAGCTGTGGCCTCTCCCCTTAGCTTTATCAAGGGGAGGAGTAATTAATAGTTTAATAAAGGTAACTGCACAACCCAAATCACTCTCTCTGCCTAGAGGAGCCCAAATCAAATCTTGGTGCATATTTCTATCCTTCTCTCCCACTTCTCAGCAAGCTCTTTTCTTTTCCCCCATTTCTCAAAAAATTCTTTTTACTGGCCTAACAAAAAAAAATTGCCAAACTAAATAGGTCTTATTGTATGAACTGGGCTACACAGTAAAAAAGTAGTAAAAGGTGAATCACAGTAGTAAAAGGTGAATCAGGTTTCAGATTTAGTCTGACCCCTTGTCTCTGTTTGCCAGATCTACTCTCACAAATACCAAATACATGTTTCGGCCTAACAACAGAACTTTAGTGGCTCATGGTTTTAAGGCTAAAAGGATTCCAAAATCAAGACGCAGGTAAGGCTTGCTTTCTGCCTGTTTATGTAGTGTTCTGGCATTCCTTGGGGTTCACTGGAAATGCCTCTCTTTTTGTTGGCTCTTCTGGTTTGCTCTGACTTCTGGTTTCCTCCTGTGTGGCCATCTCCAGCTTCTGGCTTCTGGTTTCTTCTCTTTATAAGGCCCCCAGAAATGTAAACTAAGACTCACTTTTATTTAGCTGGTCCATAAATATAAGATAACACCAAAGTGTTATCACCCCACACTGAGGGACCCCTAAGGGCCTGGTGACACCCAGGTCCTATACAAGTGGGGATAGCCCCAGAGATTGATGCCTAATTAGTGGGCTCTTCGTTGGCATCTGTGTTCCTGAAAGTGAAAGAGTTGGACTCAAACAAGTCATCCCTGCACATGGTCCATCAGTCCCTTCTACTCAAACTTATATGTGATGCAGGAGTTTTTAGGTGTACTTCCAGAGACTGTATCCTCTGTCCCACCTATGTGCCAGCTGTGCCTGGAATCTCAGTGGAGCTGCAACTCCTACCCTACAGCTCAATGGACTCATCCAAGTAATCTGGCGAGGAGACGACGATGGGCAACAGCCATCCCAGGGAATGGAGAGGGCCTGCAGCTGAAGGCAAGATAATCCCATCCACTATATCCATGGAATATAAGCCCTCTCTCACTTGGA
>JAQZBX010076084.1:0-14491 GCA_029593785.1 Cabassous unicinctus | reverse complement strand
CCTTTAAAATATATATATATATATATATATATATATAAAATAACATTTATGTAAGCAAATGCACATATATGCATATGTATTTATATATCATTTTACAAATATTGGTATGTATTGTGAAAAATTTTGATTTTTTCCAATAAAAAAAAAAGACTATAAAAGTAAAAGCCTGTGCCAATGTATATTATGAGTTTACAATGATTATAGAGATATATAATCCATATTCTATACCTTTAAATATAATATGTATATACAAATATATGTAAAATGTATACTATTATATGAATACAAAAGATATAGGTATACATCTATGTTAGTGTGAATGTTTGAATGTGTAAATAAACCCTACTGTGAATTTGATCCCCACTAGCCTCACTGGCCTACAGCTGACCTTGTTGAATCAGCTGCCTGCTGTGCAGTATGGCCTGGAGATGAGGGCATTCAGCGTCATGAGACAGACATTAGGATTTTTCCCTAATTTAAAAAATGTCAGTTTGTTATTATTTTTTAAAATCCATTACAAATAAAATTATCATAGGGTTGTTTCTAAATACTTACATAGGTACGTTATAAGAAATAAAATTACTTTCACATAAAAAAAAAAAAAGAATTAATGAGGGTCCCTATCTCACTTCCTATGCAAGAATGAACTCAAAATATATCAAAGACCTAAACATAAAAGCCTAGACCACAAAACTCCTAGATGTTAATAGAAGGAAACATCTACAAGACCTTGTAGTAGGTGGGGGTCTCTTAAACTTTACACTCAAAGCAGGAGCAACAAAGGAAAACTAGATAAATAGAACCTCCTCAAAATTAAATACTTCTGCACTCAAAGGACTTAGTGAAGAGGGAACAAAGGCAGCCTACTCGATGGGAGAAAATACTTGGAAATCACACATCCGACAAGGGTCTAATATCCATGATGTATAAAAGGATCCTACAACTCAACAATAAAAAGACAAATTACCCAATTGAAAAATGGGTGAAATACCTGAATAGACATTTTTCTAAAGAAGAAATACAAATGGCAACAACAACAAAAAAAAACACATGAAAAAAATGTTCAACATCAACATCACTGGCTATTAGGGAAATGCAAATCAAAGCTACAATGAGATATCATTTACACTTACTAGAATGATCACTATTAATAAAACAGAAAACTACAAGTGTTGGAGACGATGTGGAGAGATAAGAACGCTTATTCACTGTTTCTGGGACTGCAGAATGGTACAGCCACTGTGGAAGTCTGTTTGGCGGTTCCTAAGGAAGTTAGATATAGATCTACCATGTGTCCCAGCAATACCACTATTAGATACATACCCAGAAGAACTAACAGTAGAAACATAAACAGACATTTACACACCAATGTTCATGGTGGCATTATTCACAATTGCCAAAAGATGGAAACAACCCAGGTGTCCATCAACTGACCAATGGATAAACTAATTGTGGTATATACACATGATTGAATATTATTCAGCTGTAAGAAGAAATGACATCATGATTCTTATGACAATGTGGATGAAACTGGAGGACATTAGTTAGAGTGAAGTAAGCCAGGCACAAAAGGAAAAATATTGTATGATTTTGCTATTTTGAACTATATAATGAGCAATATTCTTTTATACAGAGAATAGAATGTGGTTAGGGAATGGAAAGCTGAGGTTTAGTCTGTGCAGAATTGGTATAAAGTTATTTGGAAATGAATCTCAATGGTGAAAGCACATCATAGGATTTGTAATTCGTAGTGCTACCTTATGGGTATGATAGTGATTTGTTTTTTGTTGGGTTTTTTTTGAATAACGAAAATGCTCTAATATTGATTGAAGTGATGAATGTGCAACTCAGTGCTTATACCAAATGCCACTGATGGTATGCTTTAGATAAATTACATGGCTTTTAAAAAAAAATAGGTTGGGTTGTGGGAAAATACACCAAATGTAAGATATGGACCATCATTAGCAGTAATACTTTGACGATGCTCTGTCATAATTTGTTACAAATGTTTCACAACAATGCAAGGTGTTGGTGGTGGGGTGATGTATGGGAGCCCTGCAGTGTTATGCCTGTTTGTTTTGTAAGTTTACAACTTTTACTATATACTTATTATTGTTTATATATGTTCATGTATGTATTATATGCTTCAATAAATTGTTTTTAAAATGAAAGAAAAAAAATCCTTTACCAGCCCTACAACTCCGAAGCTACTTCCTTTAGGCATCCTTTACTGCAGCAGAGCTTTGGTGTCCTGAATAAAATGCTGGAGTCTACAAACTCAACTCTGATTTGTCTTTTACAATAGTAACATCAGGTTAAAGAAATCTGCTATAGTTCTTTGCTTTAGAATACAATTAAGCAAATATTTTCTTGAAACATCTGCTGGCCATTGTTATGCTAAGTAAGCCATCCCACAACTACTGAGTTCAATTAGAATTAGTATCAGAGTGGCTTTCAGCTTTACAGAGTATGAGGCACCCTACCAATAATCCTTTTTATTTTGGAGAAGAGAAGAATTCATCTGTGAGATTTGCACTTAGAATTTAAAATATAATATATAATGGAACATCAGCACAAGTCAACAAAGAGGAGGAATGCAAGTTAAAGAAAGAGAGATAAGGTATTTTGCAATGAGAATATAAACGTTTACACTGCAAAATATAACACTGTGTATCCTAAAGTTGCTGTAAAAGATGGGGGCCTCCATAAATAATTTCACAATTTAAGATATCAAGTTAAAATCTAGTGCTAATATAAATGTTACAAAAAGTGTTTGTGAAATGTAATGTAAATTTCACTGCCTATAGGTGGAATTATCTATCAATAGCTATAAAAGTAGGAAGATAGAGAGCAGGAAAATGATAAAAGGAAGGACAATTACAGGAGAGCTAATGCTGATATTTTACACATATAACAATGAACCATGGAGTAGTTTCTCAATTGATTGGATATAGAAAGTATTCACTAATCAAGGCAGTTGAGAATCATTAAAGGCACATTTCTCTAGCACATCAATAACAGACATTTGACAAATTTCTCATAGTAATATCACTTGAATACTTTAAAATCATCTTAAATTGGACTAAACTGAAGTTTAAAACTCCTTTAATAACTATAGTGCACTTAAATTTAAATAGAATATAATTATGAGCAGTTGTTGACAGCTGAGAGCAGAATTTCCCACTTTGAGAAGATAAATCCCCTTTAAAAATGTAGGGAAAGTTTCAACATAACGCTTAAATTAAGCATCTCTAGCTTCCATAATAGAATAGTAACTATTCCAATATCTACCTTAATATATTGACCTAAAAAAAATAGGCTTTTTCAAAATGTTTTCTGAAGATAATGAGACAAAAATTGAATCTTCTGGTAAAGGTAGAAAATTTTATTGTTTATAATTTCTCTAACATAAACTAGGGTAAATTCATCTGTTTGGATGTTTTCTCAACTACCCAAATTGTTTTTAAAAATCTAATAATATCTAACATTTACTGACTAACAATTGTATTAGGCACTATGCTCATCTCTTTAAATATATTTCATTATCTTCTCAATGCATTTTATCTTATTATGTTAACAAAGCCATGAGATGGATATTATTATCCCCATTCTTCAGATGATGAACCAGGGTTCAGAGAGGCTAGATAACTTTTTTAAGGTTACTAACTCACACAGTGTCAGGTCTTAGGCTGAATCTCAGATCACCAGTCTGACCTCTGCCTTTAAATGAGGCTATTTTCCTACCCAAGAATTTAACAATAACTGTTTTTTTTTAAAAAGGTAATAAATGGGAGTGTCCATGTGGCAGTAATCAGGGCAAATTTTGGCAACAATCATAGACATTCTTGCTTAGCAAACTTAGATTCTATAAGTCATAGAGGATTTTTTCATGGCATCTGCTATCCACACGTGGTATTTAAAGTTAAATTCAAGGCATTTAAAATTAAATAAAATTAAAGATTTGCTTCTTCAGCTGCACTAGCCACATTTCCAGTAAGCAATAATCACATGTGGCTGTAAGATACTATATTGGAGAGCACATATAAAGAATATCTTTACTATCGAAGAAAGTTTTATTGGACAGCACTATTACCTTAAAAACATTAGAGTCAGGAAATGTAGTGTGGCCACTGACTTAGGGAAATCTTGCTAAAATGTAAAGTTGCAAACATATATGATCAATATAATATAGTAGAGTTAGGGCAGTATTAGCATTCAGATGACGCAATATCAAAAACATAAAGAAGAGCTTTTCTTGAAAGTCAACTAACAAACTTAGCATTGCTCAGATTTCAGGTATCAGTAACCAACCTCAAATCAACCTAAGTGGAAAAAACAACAGGAATGTGGCTGGGTCTCAGGAAGAAAAATAAACAAAAATCCTAGTATCAGGGTTTTAATAAGTGCCAGAGCTCTGTCTCTCCATTTATCATCTCGGCTTTCTCATTTATCATCTCTGCTGTCTCACTCTCATTTTCTCCTCCAAGCCTCCTCCTCCACCCCAGCCATCTCTGGAATTTTGATCCCCCATCCAAAAAATATGGTAGGGACAGGTCAAGCTTTATAGAATATCATTTAAGCCAAAAGGGGCCTTTAACTAGGGTCCATGGACCTCAAGTGAAGGGGGCTCAATACTTGGGTGGGAAAATAATTACATTTATATTTTCACTAAGCTATAACTGAAATTTATCATTTTCTCCCATTATGAATATAGGTAACAAACCACTATATTATTAGCACTTAATCATATATATTTTCATATCACATTATAGTTGTTCCAAAAACTTCAAAATAGCATTTGTCCCCATAACTACTTAGTAATTATTATCATCAGAGCTAAGGCAAATTAATTTTTCTGTTAAGAAACAAATATAATAATATGCCACAGATTCTGGTTTTCTAATATATTGTGATGAACACAATTCAATACAATTGGTTTCCTGTATAATCCCAAGTATTTTACTGCATGCATTTGAGAACATTATTCTGAGAAGAGAACCATTGTCTTCACCAAAACAATCCTTGTAACACACACACACAACCTTCAAGAACACCTGTAACCAGAAGAGACTAAAATTATGTTATCTGTGGCCTCAACTCCAAAGTTCCCAGGAAAAGAAATGAGTGGCTAAATTGGGTCATGCGACCATGTTGGGATCAGGACTGATGTGCTACAAACACGCAGAGGCCCCATGAGAAGCTATTATGTATACGGGGCAGCTACAAGATAAAGAAACAAAGTACTTCAACAGAATTGGGAGTGGGCAGGAAAATGTGTGTTCAACATTCATATTTAGAGGAAGCCAGTCTTGGTCTCTTCAAACTCCTCCCTGCCTGTGATTAACTGGCACTCAACAATGACTGGAAATGCTCATCACTTCTGTGCCTCTTAGAATGAAGGATCTTCATATTACAAAACTACTACTGACTTTGAGGCCATCATTACAGAAAGCCATTTTTATTGGAGTGAATGTTTGAGAGACATAAGCCCTGCAACACGGCACCTCTAAAATCTGATCACATGAATCTTGCAGGAAGGTGCAAGCATCTAATACGCTAATGACCATAAGTTTGAGCTTTCTAATCTATCCTTCCGGTTTGAAATTATACTAATTGTTTGCCATGAAATTATTTGAACCAAATACCTTTGTTAAATCATCCATAAAAATAAGTACCTATTGCTCTCATAACAGGAAGTTACACGGTGTTTGTTAATATTTTACAATTTATTCCAAGATTTTGTCATACAGCTCATCTTTTAAAATGCAGCAAGTAGAACAAAAAAATCCCAAATGTTTTAACTGAAGTTATAACAAAAGCTTGAAAAAACAAAACAAAACAAAAAATGGAGAACATACATATGATACAGTAAAAAAATGCTGTGTAAAGCAACTCAAAATATGTGATTTTTCAACTAATTTAAAGCACAAATCTCTGAACACATTTTTAATTCACTTGAATTTTAAGTCTTTCATAGAATAAATTTAAAAATCACTGGGCAGTGAGTAATAAGTTGCAAAAATACTGTTAACAAGGAAATACAGAAAGGGAGGGAAAAGCTATTTACTTAACCATTTGAAATACATAGAGAAACCCTATCTAATAGGGATATTATAAGAGTCAATATGCAATTTTAAATTTTCTAGTAGCCACATATAAAGAGTAAAACGAGAGAGGTGAAATGAATTTTAATAATATATTTTATTTAACCCAATATATTCAAAGTACCATTTGGTATTTAATCAATACAAAAATATTGAGATATTTTACAGTCTATTTTTGTCAGAATGGGCCTTCAGAATTTGTTACTTTATACTGACGGCACATCTCACTTTGGATCAACCACCGTATTGGACAGTGCGGCTACAGGGATACGGTAAATGGGAACCCCGGTGCACATTCAGATAATTCAGTCCTGTTTCTAAGTTCAACCCATTCAAGCAGTTAGTAACTTAGAACTCCTTTAAAATCTCTCATTTATACTGTCATAAGAAAGGAAATTCTGCAATATGCACACACATGCCCACGTTCCCACCCTGGCACAATGAACAGATGCTTGTAGACGGATAAGCAGTAGGACCTGCTCAGCATTTTATGCTCATTCTGTATTTCAGGCCTGTGAGAAGATGAGCCATGGCAACTCAGTAGAGAAAAGCTATGAGACATAAAAGAGCTCTCGTCTAAGTTTAAGGAATGTAAAATCTAAGATTTGCTTAAAAATAAGACATAATGAAAGCAAAGACCCTGGAAGATATGAAACTGTAACCACTAATGACTGCATAATTTTCATTTTCCATTCTAAAAAACATCATAGAAATACACCCTAAAGTATGACCCACTATGCTGATATCATTTTAAGCATTTACAGCTCTCAGAGCTTCCCATTCAAAAAGATTTAAAGAGCTTAAAACTGAAGCACAGATTTAAATGATCATAATTGTTAAGACTCTTCCATAATTTAAGAAAGAAAATTACAGGGCAAGATTTAGGGAAGGAGAATATAATTACTTGAACGGAAATTTGGCCAAACGCTGGTTTTTCACTCAAACGGCTCACTGTGCATTCTGTAATTTCTCACAGGTATCATGGTGCTGTACCTTAATCTGAGGTTCTGGGAGTAAACATTATTCCCCCAGATTTATCACGACATTATTCTGGGGAGGATTATGGGTGGTACAAGAAATATAATTTTCAGGATAACTCCTTCAAAACGTGTGTGAACAGTAAAAAAAAGAAAAGAAAAAAAAAATGTGTGTGGTCCTTTTCCCTAGCTCGACTTTAATAACTGATGAAAAAACTATGAAGCAAGACTGCCAGAGGTGGAAAATAGGGAAGCCATCACATCACAAAGCTTGGTCGGCTGGTAAGTCTTTGAGTGCAACCGGCTCTGCAAAGACTGAGGTTGACTGCCTGAGGTTAAGAGAGGTAAGTCTCATCACAGCCTGACTTGAGGAGATGGAGAGTTAAAACTGAAGGAGATAAAATTAGAAAACAACTTACAGATTTTTAAAAAATAAATTGGGTTCATACAAAGCAAGAAAACAAAAGTAATAAATTAAAAAAAGTTTTTTTAAAAATTTCTTTGACCAACAATTTACTCATAAAATTCTAAGCTTTGAATAGTCCTTATGGCATAATCAGTGGGAAAAAATGGGGAGATGTTTCTGGCCTTAAAAACATTTAGGAAAATAGGAAATGTCACATATTAGTTCCCTCTTCCTGGAGATTTGCCAAGTACTGTCACATAGTGAAGGTTTTCTAAAATCCCACAAGAAACAGGTATTTAATAGCTGTTTTTTGAATGCTTTTTCTAAAAGATATCAGTAACTATGTTACTGTTCTAGAGTTCTACAAAAGCACACTTCTGTAAATGCTTCCCTAGTAAAACTACTATTATTTCCATGAAAAAAACAATCTTAGGTTTTTTTCATGACACTATAACAAATCCACAGAAATCTACAATTCATTCTGCCTGCATTTCTTTTTTGTCATATCAATTCCACTTCACCTAAAAATTTCATGGAAGTAATAGATTTTACAATAAGCCACATGCAAGTCACTGAGTTTGTATTTTGAGGCTTAATAATGAAAACTCTCCTTCCTACACTTTACAAGTTTCATTTTAAAATTGCAAATATTTTGGCGTGCTGTAAAATGAAGAGTAAAAACATCTACATCTTTACAGTAGTTTACTTCATAATATCAACATAACTATTTAAGGCTGAAAATAATTAGTTGTAGGAAAAGGAAGATATAAAGAACACACCAAAAATAAATAAAGGAACAAAGGGGAGAACTCATGCAGTTGTAATTTCTTATCATATTCTTTTAGACCTACCATAAAATGAGCGCTTTTTGTTTTGTTTTGTTTTGTTTTGTTTTGTTTTAATATAGCAAGAGAGGATACACTATAGTCTTTGGATTCAGGTCACAGAAATATATAGCTATCATCATGTTAATAACATCAAGAATCGTTTCTGTCATGATTCTACATACATTTGTTTGAAAATAGTTTTCCCGTAATTGGAAAAGATGTTAAAACAAAATATGGAGCATGAGCAGCACAATGAATGCCTACATATTTGTGAGAAATGAAGTGCCATCATCAAGTTGTCAGCAAGAGTCTATCCAGATCTTGCTTTCATTCTGATGTAAAGTGGGGTTTTGTCAGAATGTGTTAATAAACACAGAAGATCAAGCTCTTTATGGGATCACTATCCTATCTCAAACAAAGTAAATAACCTTTCAGAGTTTCTAAGATATAAACCAACTCTCAGGTGATTATCTTTCAGAATGACAGCTATAATAGTTATTAACAAAAGCCTAAGAATATAACATATTTGTATAGTTCAATTTAAATAAGTTCCTTTTACTTGAAACAGTGTAGGAGAAAGAAATGGATAGTAAAATGGATTTATTTTCCAAATCTTTACTGTGGACATCTTAAGATTTTTTTAAAAAAAATATGTAATTGGAGGAAAAGATCACCAAAATATTTTTATATTATTTATTGTTTATGTTGACTGTTTTTTCCCTGGAAGAAACTCCCAACAGGTAAAATATCCACTCATATAAACTGGAAGAAAGGGCAGTGTATTAGGGTTCTCTAGGGAAATAGAACTTGCAGGAGATATCTGTAATTAGTATTGGATTTTATAAAATTATCTCATGCAACCATGGGGATGCACAAGGCCAAATTCCATTGGGCAGGCTGCAAGCCAGGGACTCAGACGAAGGTTCACTGAATTCCCCAGGAATTCTGGCTGCCTAATGTAGAGATGAGGATTCTTTCTCTAAATGCTGAAATCATTTCTCCTTTTAAAGCCTTAAACTAACTGGTACTCATTGCTGACGGCAGTCTCCTCAATTGACTGTAGATGTAACCAGCAATCATGATTAAAGTCTGTGAAATGTCTTACAATTAGCCCAGTTCTTGCTAGACCAAACAACTGGGCACCATTATCTGGCCAAGTTGACAAATTAGCCTAACCATCACAGGCAGTTAACCAGAAAAGTGTTAATATATGTATGGTTATAGACACAGTAAAAAGCAATTATGCTAGCTGAGCTGGAATATTAAGCATATACCCCCCAAAAGATATTTAACAAAAACATGGGAACCAGGATAAATGGAGGTTAAAATCAGCCATCAATCTTTGGTTTGAACCTTAAATCCTAAATAATCTGAAGTTATTTAATTTAAGAAAACTTTCATTTTCTCATCTGAAAATCAATGACTGTATCATGTAATTGCTGTATTAAAAGCAATAATTTCTCTTAAACCCTTGTTGAAACCAATGTGCAGCCCATAATGATATATGAACATGTAAAATATTTTACTATAATTGCATTACATGAAGTTCTCAAGAGAATACTATGCAAAATTATGGTAAAAAAATCAAACTGTGGGAAGAGATCAGCATGTAGCCTCTGCTATGCCAGTAATAATCTATTTTTATTTGCTTAGCAGCTCCATGTTTTTTTTATTTATAATTATTAAATAAAATGTACATATCTGATTTAGGCTTTTCCATTTTATGTTAGTAAATTTTTCATAGCAAATGTTAAAAACCTGTTTAAATTAGTTGTATTAAAACATACAGAATTTTTCTAATTTTATTTATATATTTTCCTTTAAATACAGTTTTTGTACTAGTTGAGCTGAATCCTGCCTTAAATAAATAGTTTTTTTTTTTTTTTTGCAAACCTAAATTTAAGGTAAACCCTACCATATTAAATATGAGAAAATATCATTACATGAACATGTCTTTTATACCAGATCTCTTGATCACCATTTTAGCTCATTGTCACTCAAGAGGACAATGTGTGAGTCAAGTCAGTATGAACCAGAAAGAATTCTGATCTTAAATCTTAAAGCTAACTAGGTCTTCAGTCAAGGGTTATGATGTTTTTGCATGATGCAACTCTCACCTGTTAGAGTCTATAGGATAAAAAAACTATTCATGCTATAAAAAACTAGACATGTGAAGAAACATTCAGATCTTGGAATAAAAAATAATAAGATCCTAGAATTTGAGGTTAAAATTTCCAGACCTCTTTTCTTCAGAAAAATCAAACCCTTGAATAAAAGAACTATGCAGAATGTCATGCCTAATGATCTATTTGAGACAGAAATGAGCAACATGATGCATTTTAATATTAAACTAATTATATTCCCAAACAACTGACTCATTTTTTATCTTTGAGAATGAATGATAACACTCTAACCAAAAGATTTTTCAGCATATTCATACACACACACACATATATATAAATTATGTGGGTTTTATAAGTACCATAGTTATATTACTGTAAAATTTTAAAAATTTGACTTACTGAAATATTGTATATATTGATTTGAAAAAAATACATAAGATGTGAATTCAAGGAATTAATGGGAAAAAATAACTATCAGGATCATAAATTCTAAACAAGAAACAGGGTAAAAGCTCACATTACTTCCATGCTAAATTTGATTAAATTCCTAGAAATTAAATGCATAAATTGAATCCTTAAAATGAATAAGAAAGCAATACAATATCTACGTTAAGACTATATAAAAATACTAATAAAAAAGGCTTTCTAATGGAATATGCCATGTAAGGGAAGTTTGAGGAGCACAAAAATAATTCTAGATGATAAAACATTGCCACTGCACATAAGAGAGCTATCAGAAATTCAAGTAAATTTGAAACAAATGTCAATGGATAAAAATTATATTGTGATGAGGGAACATATGCCAGCTAAAGGAATAAAATAAAAATTGTGATGAGTCAGGAAAAACTCCATTTATAGAAATTCACAACTTTGATGGGAATGGAAAAGGACTAAGTTTATGCTTTTATTTTCCTTCAAAAATTGGCATCATTAGAATAACCAATGAAAAGGAAACAGTAAAAAATATGAGTTGATGAAACTGATACATGGAGCTTTATATCATGTAAACAGCATCTTAGTAAGATGGCAATGAACTATTCAATGAAGATACCATAGACAAAAAAGAGAAATTCATAATCCACATTCAAAGGGAATTCTATGAAGAAAGGAAAATGGAAAAGTATAGGTTAAAACTTACATTTTACAAAATCCAAATGGCTATTTTCTTTGCTCTTGTAGAGCAGTAGAAAATGTATGCATGCATAGATGAAATTAGAACATTTTAGTTGAATGTCTTCTTTTAAAATAGGAAGTTAATATCTATTAAATTCTAAGAAATTAAAACATAACTGAGTGTTCAACAGAATCTAAGAGAGAGTTTTTTCAAATGTACCTCAAGGCTAAAACATTTTTCTCAGCTCCTGAAGTGCTTGACAGCCTACAACTCTCTCTCTTTGTACCGCACTAAAAGGTAAACTGATCTGTCAGTGACACTGGTACTACAATCCATCTCTCAGGAGCAGGGAAGTGTTGAATTTCTTTCTAGGCTGTCAAAAGTTCATGTTCGCTTACTGTCAGAGTTATATTGTTATATTCTGGTTATAAAAGCACCTGTAAGTCTTTTTAGCAATTAGTTTCCTGGGGACTAGTTAATAGTGTCCTGTCAGAGAGCTAATATTTATGAAAATGGAAGGCAAATAGACTGTTGAAATATGGCCCACCAATCATTAATTTCACTCTTTAGCAACAGAATAGCAGTTTACATATTTCTTTTGAAAACTGTTAAAAATGTATGCAAGGAATTTTGAAAAATGGAGATGGTTTTTAAAATACCAATGGAGCCTTTATTTTATCATGTTCCATAGTGGAATAAACAATCTATTCTGACTATTCCCAATGATTTCAATCACAAGAAATATACAAAATCTTTTATAATGAATTATACTTATAGTGTAGTTGCATGTCCTAAATATTTTTGAAGAAAAGGGAAAAAAAATCAATGTATTTCCAAGAGCTTATGGGACAGTCCCATGTCAAATGTCCTCACATGACAACTCATCACATTTCATTTTACAAGTCTCAGAGCTATTGCAAGTTCGGTTTCAGACCACTGCAATAAAGCAAATATCACGTTAAGCAAATCACAAGAATTTGTTTGATTTCCCGGTGCATATAAATGTTATGAACATACTACATTGAAATTAATTGTGCAATAGCATTATGTCTAGAAAACAATGTACACAACTTAATTAAAAATACTTTATTGCTATAAAAGGCTAATCATCCTCTGAGCCTTCAATGAGTTGTAAACTTTCAGCTGGTGGAGGGTCTTGCCTGGATGTTGATGGCTGCTGACTGATCGGGTTGGTGGTTGCTGAAGGTTGAGGTGGCTGTGGCAATTTCTTAAAATATGATAACAATGACGTTTGTCACGCCCATTGACTTTTCCTTTCATAAACGATTTCTCTACAGCATGCAGTGCTGTTTTTATCCACTGTAGATCTTCTTTCAAAATTGGAGTCTAGCCACTCCAACCCTGCCACTGCTTTATCAAATAATTTTATGGAATATTCTAAATGTTTTTTTTTTTTGTCATTTCAACAATGTTCACAGCATCTTTTCCAGGAGTAGATTCCATCTGAAGAAACCACTTTCTTTGCTGATCCATAAGGAGCAACTCCACATCCTTTAAAGTTTTATCATGAGATTGCAGCAATTCAGTTATGTCTTCAGGCTCAGCTTCTAACTCTATTTCTCTTGTTATTTCCACCACATCTGCCGTTACTTCCTTCACTGACCCTTCAAAGTCAACCATAAAGGTTACAACCAACTTCTTCCAAACTCCTGTTAATGTTGATATTTTGATGCCCTCCCATGAATCATGAATGTTCTTAATGACAAATAGAATGATGAATCCTTTCCAGAATGTTTTCAATTGACTTTACCCAGATTCAGCAGAGGAATCACTATCTATGGCTTCTATACCTTATGAAATGTATTTCTTACATAAGTAGATTTAAAAGTCAAAGTGAATCCTTGATTCATGGGCTGCAGAATGGACGTAGTGTTAGGCATGAAAACAGCATTCACTTGTACATCTCCATTGGAGCTCTTGGGTGCATTCTCAATGTGCAGTAATATTTTGAAAGGAGTCTTTTTTTCTGAGCAGTTATGTCTCAACAGTGGGCTTAAAATATTCAGTAAGCCATGTTGGAAATAGATGTGCTGTCATCCAGGCTTTGTTCTTTCATTTAGAAAGAACAGGCAGAGTAGATGTAGTGTAATTCTTAAGGTCCCTATGATTTTAAGAATGGTCAATGAGCACAGGCTTCAAATGAAAATCACCACGTGCATGAGTCTCTAACAAGAGACTCAGCCTGTCCTTTGAAGCTTTGAAGTTAGGTTTGACTTTTCCTCTCTAGCTATGAATGTCCTAGATGGGATGTTCTTTGAGTAGAAGGCTGCATCATCTACAGTGAAAATCTCTTTCTTTACTGTAGCCACCTTCATCAATGATCTTAGCTAGATATTCTGGATAACTTGCTGCTTCACCTTGCACTTTGATGTTATGGAAATGGCTTCTTTCCTTTAAACTCATGAAACAACCTCTGCTAGTTTAAAACTTCTCTTCTGCAGCTCTCTCGCCTCTCTCAGCCTATGCAGAATTGAAGAGAGTTAGATCCTTGCTCTGGATTAGGTTTTGGCTTAAAGGAATGTTGTGGCTGATTTGATCTTCTATTCAGACCACTAAAACTTTCTCCACACCAGCAATAAAGCTGTTCACTAGAATAGTAATTTAATCTCCTTCAAGAACGTGTCCTTTAAATTCACATTGGCTAACCCTTTGGCACAAGAGGCCTAGCTTTTGGCCTATCTCCACTTTTAACATGCCTTCTTCACTGAGCTTAATCATTTCTAAATTTTGATTTAAGGTGAGAGACGTGCAACTCTTCCTTTTACTTGAACACTTGGAGGCCATTAATTGGCCTAATTTCAATATTGTTGGAATAGGGAGGCCCAAGGACAGGGAGAGCAAAGAGAATGGCCAGTCAGTGAAGCAATAAGAACACATCTTGGGAAGCGGGAGTGGCTCAGTCGATAGAGCCCCCGTTTA
>JAQZBX010076083.1:0-14494 GCA_029593785.1 Cabassous unicinctus | reverse complement strand
ATAAAAATATGATACCACTAAAAGTAGCATCAAAATGCTAAAATAAGAACTCTAACAAAGAATGCACAAGACTTTTATGGAGAAAATGTAAAACACTATTAAAGGAGGAGCCGGGTGTACCTCAGTGGTTTGAGTGTCTCTTTCCCATGTACAAGGTCCTTAGTGCAATCCCTGGTATCTCCTAAAAAAAATTTTTTTTAATTAAAAAACTATTAGAGAATATTAAAGAGGAAATGAATAAATGGAAGGATGTACACATTCTTGAATGGAATAATTTTACATTATGAAGATGTCAATTCTTTATAAATTAATTATAAATTCTAATAAAATTTAAGCAGAATTTTTTTTCAGGATTCATCCAACTTATTCTAAAATTTGTGTGGGAAACTAAAGAACCATAAATAACTAAGACAATTCTGACAAAGAACATAGAAGGGGTACTTCACCTCCTAAATATTAAAACATGCTACAAAACTATGATTATAAAAACAGGAACAGAAAAATAGACCAATAAGACAGAATAGGGAGCTCCCAAACAGACATTTGTACATTTGTGAAACTTATATATGACACAGTTGACATTACAAATCATTGGAGAAAAGATGAATTGGATGGTCAATAATGTTAGGAATACACAGTGACAATAGAAAAACAAAGTTGGGTCGCTTTCTCACATCATATACAAATTGACCTTCAGACAAATTAAAAATCTGAGAGTAAACAATAAAACCTTAAATAATGCTAAAAGAAAAAATTGTGAGAGTCTATCTTTGTGTCTTTGAAATGGAAATAGATTTCTTAAACTAGATCCCAAAAGCACAACCATCAGAGAGAAGTTGCTAGCATTTACTACCTCAAAATTAAGGATTTCAGTTCAGTGAAAACTTCATAGACAATACTAACCCATGGATAGCCCTCAAAGATTTTGCAGTGTTTAAAATTTGCAAAGGATTAAAAACAAAAATAAGCAAAACAGCTAGTAAAACACAAAAATCCCAATAGAAATTTGAAAAAAATCTGTAAATTGGTGTTCCACAGATATGGAGACCCAAATGGCTATCCAAGTATATGTAGAGATGCTGAACTTCACTAGTGAGCAGAAAATGCAAATTAAAACAATTCTGAGATGCTTCTTTATAAGCATTGGATTAGCAAAAATTACAAAGTCAGATAGCACCAAGATTGCTGGGGACATGGGGTAATGGAAATCCTAATGTGGCGATGTGGGGATGTAAACTGGTATAGCCATTCTAGAAAACCATCTGATAGTTGTTGATCAAATAGAGAATGCATGTTCCTTGTTATCCAGTAGTTCACCACAGGATACATACCAGGAATTCTATCACTAGTTCCATTAGAGAATGTGTACAAATATGTTCACCTTAGCTTTTGTACCAATGGGGAGTTAAAGACAATTCAGAGATCCATTCTTGAGGTAATAGAGAAGTAAAATAGTTGGATGCATGTTACAGAATACCAAACAAGTTAGAAGCAACAAGTTATACATATTGCAACATAGATGTTTCCTTAAAAATATAGTGTTGACAGAAAAAAAGTAAAAATACAGAATGAGATCTGAAGCACAATGCCATTTATAGAAATATGTATGTATATATTCAAGGGCATAAATGAAATCCATTTGTTGGTGCCTATGATATAGTAGGAACAGGAGTGAGAATTGAGGAAGAAAGGAAAGAAACATGAAATAAAGTTGTCCTTGTATGACTTAATTATGATAGCCTACAACTCTGTTCCTGAGATGTCAAAATAAAGAAAACAAAGGTACAAAATCAAAGAAATATGAAGCATTTGATGAGAGTCATCTGATGAGAGTTGTAAATGAGAGAAGGAGGAACAGTATTTAGGAGGTTTGAAAAAAGAGAATCAAAGATATGAAATAGTCGTCATGGAGTTAGAAAGTGAACTCACTGAAAAATATGATAGAATTACTAGACAGTGTTAAATGTCTATTGCAGGCTTGTGGTCATGAATTTTAAGTGAAACTAGTAAGCCTGCCTGTCTGGTTATCATCATTACATGACCACTCAGAGGTGCAGAAAAGAGAGGGAAAAGAGAATTGCTTTTAAGATGAGAGAAGCTTGAGTGTATTTAAAAGCTAATAGGAATGTGCTATTAGAGACAGAGAGGTTGAAGATACTGGAGAAAGAAAGAGTAAGAGATAGAGAAGACTGGGAGTAATATGTGCCTGCCCATGCCCTACCTAAGCACAATAGTCACCTCTTCCTCTGACATAGAAAGGAAGGACAAAGTCTGTAAGTAGGGGAGGTCAGGAGTTTGAAGGAATTCCCATCTCAGCCTTTGTCTAGGCTGTGAATGGACCATCTCACTGCATTTCCCAGCCATGGCTCCTCATTCATGTGTCCCACGGTTGATGCCTCTGATGACAGGGGACATCTGGAACCTACCTGACCAATGCAATAGGATACATTTCAATTTAAAACCATTCACCCAATTCTCACTTGCTGCTGGTGATAGGATAATTAGTACAGTATCTCTGGAGAGAAATTTGGAAGTACTTATCAAAATCCTTAAAATCGTTCATACTATTTGACCTAGTATTCTCCTTGTAGAATTATATCCTAAGGAAGTGTCTTAGTCAGCCAAAGGGGTACTGATACAAAATACCAGAAATCTGTTGGCTTTTATAAAGGGTATTTATTTGGGGTAGAAGCTTACAGTTAGTAGGCCATAAAGCATAAGTTACTTCCCTCACCAAAGTCTGTTGCCACGTGTTGGAGCAAGATGGCTGCTGACATCTGCCAAGAGTTCAGGCTTCCTAGGTTCCTGTCTTCCCGGGGCTCATTTCTCTCCAGGCTCAGCTGCTCTGCTTTCTAGACAAGGCCAGCTGTAGTCTCTCAGGCAAATGACTCGTCTGTCTTCCCAGGGCCTCTGCTGTGTCCAGTTGAGCCTTCTCTCCTTCATGTATCTGCTTCTCTATGTGTTTACTTCCCAGGCTCCAGGATCAAAACTCCAAACTCCCTTCTCTGTCGTGCAGTTTCTCTGTGAACAACGTGGTCTATCAAAGCTTCAGTCATTATTTAATCAAATAAAAGTGAAACCTCTGAATCCAGTATAATCTAATATATTCAGAGGAACAAACTAGTTTACAAACATAATCCAATATCTATTTTTGGAATTCATAACCAACATCAAACAGCTACAGGAAGTAATCAGGGAGATACGCAAAGATTTATATGCAAGAATATTCAGTTTAGTGTTATTCCTAAATAACAAAAATTAGAGGCCACTTAAATATTCCTAGAGGAATGGTTAAATTTAATCTTTGGATATCTATAGACTAAAATATTTTGTTACCATTAAAATAACGTTTTAAAATAATAGTGGCATAGGAAACTATACATAATGTTCAGACAATTTTCCCACAGTTGGCTCTGTGCACCCAGGTTAATTAACGTTCATGGGTATTAATTAGAGCTGAAGTGCATAGCCAGCCTTTTGCTTACTCTACTGGATCTCATTCTGTATGATTTCTCCAGGGGGAACCTGCTCACTTTGAGTATTTGATGTACCCGTTACATTCAGCATCCATCACTGGTCTAGCTACCTGTATCCGCAAACCCCTCATTGCCACCTGTTCTCTGGATCGATCCGTTCGCATCTGGAATTATGAATCAAAGTAAGGAACGAAAAGCTTTGCTACTGTTGTATGCAGGGTTTTGATTGTTAAATTTTGTTAATGTGAATTATTTTAAGTAGAAGGTTTTTCATTTTTAATCAGAAGTCTTCAGTTGGAGAAAATCAGTTCATTCACCCTACCTGTTTCTCACTAATTCGTGAGCTAGAAAATCACTTTGTTGTTTATCAAATGCTTACTAAATGCCAGATACTAGGCTAGACAGTAGGGTCATACAGAAGACATCTTGCTATTTCACCTTCTTATACTCTTATATAACCTCCCATGTCCTTCCAGCTCTCCTATTCCCTTTCTCCCACTGCGTCTGTTTTTTGCCTCATGGAACTCTCCACATCTTCAGTCCCTCCACTTTGTTCTCATCGTGACCCCAACCATCCTCAACTCCCTAGTGTTTTTATCTCCCTGGTGCTTTTAGCCTCCCTGAAAATCTCCCATCATAGATTGGCCCTACACAGTTTTCTTTGTTCTTGTATTCAGCTCCTGGGGCCTGCTGAAAAAAAAATTGTATGATACTTGTGATTTTGGGAATCTAAACAGAGCTGTTGTCTTTAACATCACTAGCCAACCTCTTGACCAGTCCCCCTATTTGCCATACACTATCCTTAAATAACCAAAATCTAGAAAGGAGAAATGGTAAACCAATAATTGCAAGCAATAAAATGCCTCAAATAATATATACCAGATACAATAAAGGACTTGAGAAATTTAGCAGGCTAGTCTTATAATTCAATAATTGATCTTTTTGCAGTACTCTAGAACTATACAAGGAGTACCAAGAAGAAGCATATACAATCAGCCTTCACCCATCTGGACACTTTGTTGTAGTAGGGTTTGCTGACAAACTACGCCTTATGAATCTCCTCATTGATGATATACGTTCTTTCAAAGAATACTCTGTCAGAGGATGCAAAGAGGTAAAAGCTGATGTAGATAAAGGTTCAGTTCCTTGGAAACCCAGGGTTGAATTATTAAGAACTAACAAGCTCTGGGGAAGTTGGGACCAAAGTATCTTACAGAACTTTACTGTCTTTAGAAAAAAATCCAATTCTTCACCCACCAAACTCATTGAGTATTGGTTCGATCTCCTTTTTCTTATGCCTACCAAAATATTTCACGGAACCCAAACCTGTGGGATTCTACCTGTGATAACTCATCTCTATGGCTGTGTAGTATTATGAAGAAGTATTGAAAAAGAAGAAGTAATGCCACAGTCAAAGTCAAAGCTGGGAAGGCAAGGTTGTAAAAACAAGCATCAACAGTGAGGCAATGAGCAGCCCATCAGATTTCACCCGGAAATGACTTACAGAAAAAAGATAATGATTTCAGGAATTATTTCCCACCCTCTGAAATGGTGCTTTGGGGGGGTGGGGTGGGGGGGGTGGAGGTGGAGAGGTAGGCAAAGGAATAGAGAGTTTATTAAGAAACAAGAAGAGATAAGTACACAATCTGAGACATGGATTGCAGGCATGCTATAGGATGAGGTGCGCACATGGGCCCCCAGGTTAGGCCTGAAACGGTGCTTTTACAGGCAAAATTAATCTGTACTCTGTGGTGATCCAAGCAGCTCGATGATCAGTGCACATGGCAGTGTCAGCATTGTGGCCAGTATGAGTTGTAGGAATAGTGAAAATGTCAGTCCTACTTGTACCTTCTCCCCACTCCCACTCCCACACATAGTTTCAGCATGAACTCTTCAGGAAAGGCTGCTCCTAACTCTGCCTCCCATTAGATTGCTCTTTTTTTTTTTCATTCCTGTTCTCTTGCTCTATTTCTCTGTAGTGTTCTTTTAGCAATGGAGGTCACCTGTTTGCGGCAGTCAATGGAAATGTGATTCACATTTTTACTACCACAAGTCTGGAGAACATCTCAAACCTGAAAGGACACACAGGGAAGGTAAGTGTGTGAACAGCATCCAGGGAAACAGGGATGCTGTGCCCAGCATTGTGCTAGGCGGAGGGATACAGGGGAACAAGAGAGTCCTCACCCTTCCTGATTTAAAAATTACTACAAAGAAACAATAGTTAAAACAGTGTGGTACTAGCCTATACCTTATACTTAGCATATAAGGATAAGCATATATACCAAAAGAATAGAATTGAGAATGTAGAAATAAACCCACACATCTGTGGCCAGTCGATTTTCTACAAGGGCACCAAGTCCATGGAATGGAGAAAGAATAATCTCTTCAACAAATGGTGCCAACACAACTGGAAATCCATTACCAGAACTTTCCCATCCCCCCAAACAGAAACCCTACACCCATTGTGCATTAATTCTCCATTCCCTTACCCCACCCCACCCCGCCCCTGGTAACTTTTACTTTCTGTCTCTGACTTTGCGTATTCTATTGATTTCATAAAAGACAGTGTGAAGAGGTATCTCATTCTAGTTTTGATTTGCGTTTCTCAAATGACTAGTGGTGTTGGGCATCTTTTCTATGCTTAATGGCCCTTTGTGTATCTTCTCTGGAGAAATATCTCTTCAAATTCTTTGCCCATTTTTAAAATTGGGTTGTCTTTTGTTGTTGAATTGTGGGATTTCTTTATATATTCTGAATATTAAACCTTTATCAGATATATGATTTCCAAGTATTTTCTCCCTTTCTGTAGGATGTCTTTTCAGTTCCTTGATAATGTCCTTTGCACAAAAGTTTTTAATTTCGATGAAGTCCAATTTATCTATATTTTCTTTCATTGCTTGTGCTTTTAGTGTAAAGTCTAAGAATCCATTGCCTAATGCTAGGTCCTTAAGATATTTCCCTATGTTTTCTTCTAAGAGTTTTATAGTATTAGCTCTTATACTTAGGTAGTTGATCCATTTTGAGTTAATTTTTGTATGTGGTGAGAAGTAGAGGTCCAATTTCAATCTTTTGCATATGAATATGCAGTTTTCCCAGCACCATTTGTTGAAGAGACTATTTTTGCCATTGAATAGACTTGGTGCCTTTGTCAAAAATCATCTGGCCATGGATGTGTCCATCAACCAATGAATGGATAAACAAAATGTGGTATATGGCATATACATACAATGGAATATTTTCCAGCCATAACAAAGAATGAAGTTTGATTCATGCAACAACATGGATGAACGCTGAGGACATCATGTTGAGTAAAATAAGATAGACACAAAAGGACAAATGTGATGTGAAATAATTAGAATAAGCTAATTCATAGAGTCATAAACTGGAGTATAGGTTACCAGGGTCCAGCGTAAGGGTAGGGAATGGCGAGTTAATGTTTAAATTGTACAGAGATTCTCTTTGGGTTGGTAGAAGAGTTTTGGTAATGGATGCTGATAATGGTAGCACAACATTGTGAATGTAATGAACAGCACCGAATTATATACTTGAATGTGGTTAAAAGGGGAAATTTTAGGTTGTATGTATGTCACTAGAATAAAAAAATTTTTTTAAACCATAGGACTGTATAACATAAACAGTGAACCCTAGCTTAAACCATGGACTAATTAATAGTACAATTATAATAATGTTCTTTCAATGAATTGTTAACAAATGTACCACACTAATGCAAGGTGTTAATAATAGGGTGGTGTATGGAGCTTTGTATGTTATGCATGATTTTTTCTGTAAACCTACAACTTCTCTAATAAAAAAAAAACTTTCTACCTACCAAACCACCAATTACCACTGCTGTATCAAGAAGATCTGAATGAATCATTTTTATTTCAGTCTCATTTCACATAAACCTCAGATTTCAAAAATGAAAAACACCACATGATTAATGTTTCAGGGCAATCTTCTTTAATTGAATAAAAATTGACTTCCAAGTTTTAAAAAAATGATAAAAAGTAAAACTAGGGGGAGTGGATATGGCTCAAACAGATGGGCGCTGGCCTCCCACGTGGGAGGTCCTGGGTTCAGTTCCCGGTGCCTCCTAAAGAAGACGAGCAGACGCCACAACCAGCAGACGCTGCACTGAACAGGGAGTGGATATGGCTGGGGCGGTTGGGCATTTGCCTCCCACGTAGGCAGTCCCGGGTTTGGTTCCTGGTGCTGATAAAAAAATAAATAAATAAATCTTTAAAAAAAAAAGTAAAACTAGTCCATATATATCTTATGTATATAGAAGACTGTTGTGAAAGATAACAATTATGATGGAATTGTAATTCTTGATCTCTTCTTTTGGCTATATTTTCCAAAATATTCTTCGAGGAATGTAATTCCTATGAGATGCAAAACTAAATAAAATGAAATAAACAGAAAAGGTATATTGTTGGCCAAGCTCTAATAATGATTGAAGTGATGAATGCACAACTATGTAATTATACCAAATACCATTGATTGTACACTTTGAATAGATTGTGTGCTTTATTAATATGTATCAATAAAATTGATTTGATTTATAAAAAAAAAAATACATTTAGAATTAAAGCACTTAAAAAAAAAAAGGTATATTGTTGGCCAAGCTGCCGGGGGCCTCCCCTTTCCCGCTGCCGGCCGTGATTTGCCGGCCCTGCTTTGCCTGCCCCACCTCCCCCTCAGCCTCCATTCCAAGGCCTCCCAGCATCTTAGGCAGTGACCAAGGATGACCAGAAAGGGGATCGGGCAGAATGGCGCGTCTGCGAGCCCACGAATACAAGGCAGGCGCCCCTGTCTTCCTCACGATGAAGGGCTACCCACACTGGCTGGCGGGGATTGATGAACTCCCAGAAGGAGTTATGAAGCCTCCAGCAAATAAGTATCCTATCTTCTTTTTTGGCGCGCATGAAACTGCATTTCTAGGTCCCAAAGACCTTTTCCCGTATAAGGAATTCAAAGACAAGTTTGGAAAGTCAAACAAACAGAAAGGATTTAATGAAGGATTGTGGGAAATAGAAAATAACTGGGTAGTAAAGTTTACTGGATAACAGGCAATTTAGCAACAGAGCTCTTCAGAAACTGCAGAAGGTGGAAATACTGTAGATGCAAGCAGTGAGGAAGAAGGTGGTAGAGTAGAAGAAGATGGAAAAAACAAAAGAATGAAAACGCAGGCGCAAAATGGAAAAAAATAGTATACTTCCAATAAATCCTCTAAATAGTTCCAGAATTCTCCAGGAGATGAAGATGACAAGGATGCAAAGAAGAAGAAAACAAAAGCAGCTCTGAGGGAAGCGGATGTGGCTTGACCAGTTGGGTAACCACCTACCACATGCAAGGTCCCAGATAAAAGTAAATAAATAAATCCTTACAAAAAAAGTGTAGGGGAGTAAGATATGGACTATAGTTAGTAGTAATACTTTGACGATGCTCTTTCATAATTTGTTAACAAATGTTTCACAACAATACAAAGTATTTGTGGTGGGGTGATGTGTGGGAGCCCTGTATGATGTTATGCATGTCTGTTTTGTAAGTTCACAATGTTTACTGAACACTTACAGTTTATGTATGTTCATGTATGAATGATATACTTCAATAAATTGTTTCAATAAATAAATGATTTTTGCTTTTAAAAAAACAGAGAATGTAGATGACATTTTGAATTGGAAATAAAACTGACAGATTTTTAGAATAAAAATCTAGAGACTATAAAACTTGTCATGAAGAAATATACAATATGTTTCAAATTTAATAAAATTTGTCTTCATGAAAGGTCAAAACAATTTTATTAAAAATATGCACAAATACAATAGAAATATTTCCTGTCACCAATAAAACAAGTGTTCATCAAAGGTGATGATAAAGTTATCAGTCCTTTAGCTGTTTAGATTCACAAAAAAATTTTAGTGAAAACAATTTTAAAACAGCTGAAAATAATTTACTTTCCTTGGGAAAACTTTTTTTAAACAACACTTAAAAATATTCTCGGCATCTGCCTTTTATGTTGAGATTGATAATGAAGCTTATGTATCTTATCTATGCAAAAATTATTTCTCCAATCTTTATTTACTATTTTGAATTTTTTAATATGCATAGACCATATTCACTTTTGAATGGTTTCATTTCCATGTTCACTATTGTAGGAACTAAATTGTAAATTTTTGCACTTACAGTTATTTAATATGTACAACAATATCGAGACAGATGTTTGGGTTTATTCACAAATAATTTATAATATATTTCTTGAAGCAAACTGTTCTCAAGAACTTCAATTTTTCTTCAAAAAAAGAAAAATCTCTACATAATGCCATATTATAACTCACACACAGAGTAATTTATGTATTCTTTTTTTTTTTTTTTTTAATTTTTTTTAAGATACCAGGGATTAAACCCAGGACCCTCATATCTGTGAAGCAGGTGCTTAACCACTGAGCTACACCTGCTCCAATTCATGTAGCCTTAACTTAAATATATAGATTCAGGAAGGGAGTACAATGGGACAGATTATCAGTACCAGGATACCAGAAGTCAGTAATCTAGAGAGAAAGAACATGAAGAAGTAAGGATTTTATTCAACTTTTTCATCTGCCTTTATTTTTATAAAGTACTCTGGTTTGTAGATACAATGATAGGCCAAAAGCTGAGACAGAATTCCATATGCTAGGTTTAATGCTAAAAAAGGGATTTTGGCTTCTTCAGGGACTTTGTAGACATAAGCAGTTCTAGCATGAAGAGAAGCACCGATGTGGGAAAACTGAACCTGTTGCATAAAACAAAAATGAGTAAGCATGAAATTTGTGCTCAGACGGATGCACAAAGGGAGTTCTAAAAGTTTCATTCAGACCATATTCATGTGACCACAGAACCGGTCTCACCTGCAGTCAGAATGCTTTCAAACAATCTATAATCTTCAATCTTTCATTGAATATAGGGCCATTCTTGGTAAAACTGTTCAAATAAAGTATGCCTTCTTTCGTGTGGCTTCATCATGCCAGCTGTGTGTTTTAACCCATCCAGTGCTCCACACCAAACGTTAGTGGCTCAATTTAACAGAACCACCTAAATAAAATCTTAATTACTTTCCTATTTGCATTTTGGAGATCCTATATAGGTGACTCAGTTGAGGCTCCCAAATTGTGTTTCAATAAAAATGAAAATACAGAGTTTGAAAAGCTAAAATACGTTTAGCATAACAAACTATTTACAGAGAAGTACTGAGGACTGCAGCTTCATTTATCAGTCTTTCACCTACTCCTTGGAGCAATAGCTCAGAGCCCTCTCACTGTGTATTTTTTGTTTGTGTATTTATCCATATATTTGGTTTTTTGCAACTTAAATACTTAAAAACTTGTAAGATAAGATTCTTGCCAACTGGGAAAGGAAAAATGGCTATGGTTGCTCTTTATAAAATGGCCAGTGTACACACAGACAACCTTTTCAAACAAATTATAATTTATTTGGAAGTACAGCTTGTCAGCATAAATCTGAGTTTGCAAAAATCTAAAAAAATTTCTAAAGATATAGACATATTGTTTAATCTTACATATTTGTGAATATTCCAGTTTTCCTTCTGTATTCATTTCATTCCGTTGTGATTTGAGAAGAAACTTGCATGATTTCAATCTTTTTAAATTTATTAAGATTTGATTTTTGGTCTTATATATGGTCTATCCTGGAGAGTGATCCATGTGCACTTGAGAAGAATGCCTATTCTGCAGTTGCTCAGTAGAGTGCCCTAGAAATGTCCGTTAGGGGTAATTGGTTTAATGTGTTGTTCAAGTTCTCTATTTCTTTACTGATCTTCTGACTAGATGTTCTATCCATTATTAAAAGTACTGTATTGGGGGACAGATGTGGCTCAAATGGTTGGGTGTCCGTCTCCATATGGAAGGACCTGGGTTCGATCCCTGGGACCTCCAGGTAAAAATAAAACAACAACAACAACAACAAAAGTACTGTATTGACATCTCCAATTATTATTGTAGCTATATTTATTTCTCTCTTCAGTTCTGTCCATTTTTGCTTCATGTATTTTGGGGTTCTGTTGTGAGATGCATGTTTTAGTTTCCTAGGCTGCTTAAGCAAATATCATGAAATGGTTTGGCATAAACAATGGGAATTTATAGTCTCGCAGATTTGGAGGCTTCTTAGAAGTCCAAAATCAAGGTCTTGGCAAGCCACGCTTTCGCCCATAGTCTGTAGGATTCTGGTGCTGGCATACCGCAGTCCTTGGGGTTACATGGCTGCATCTCTGCCCTCGTCATGTGGCTTCTGTTTCTCCTGCTCAGTCATCTGTGTCTCTGTCTAGATTTCCTCTCTTTATAAGAACTTCAGCCACATGGATTAAGACCCACACTGATTGCATTTGGCCTCATCCAAATAGGATCTTTGTTGGAGATCGTATTACAAATGAGCCCCCACCTTAACTAGCAAAACACCTTCAAAGGAAGTTCCTATTTACAAAAGGGTTCTCACTCACAGGAATGCCCATCAAGACTTGAACGTGTCTTTTGTGGAGTACCTGACTCAATCCCAAACACTCCCCTTTCCCCTAGGTTTGCTGGGGTTTTTGGTGTGTTTGTTTTGTTTTGTTTTATTGTTGAAGGCTATAGTAGTCTATTCAGTTAGTGGTTTTTCTAAACTATTTATGCAAAGTCTGTATCCCTTAACTATATGTAATTAATTGCCTGAGGTCTCTGTTCCCTTAAGCTTGTATTCAGCTCACATTATGACAGATATCCTTGAATACCCTAGATAACAGAAAGAAAGAAAGGAGAGGAAGGAAGGAAGGGAGGGAGGGAGGGAGGAAGAAAACATGTTTCTCAGCCTTTGCAGATTGGCCCTGTGCTGGTGTTCTCTTTCATCACTCAGCCAGCCCTCCAGCGAGCCTAAAGAACATCCTGAAGCAAAAGCATTGGGTTATTTCAGGTCTCTTCTGAGCTTGTGTCTTATCCTAGGCATGCGCACACAGCCTCATCAATCCCCTCTATACATGGGTACTCTGAATGCGAATGTTCAACTTCCCCCAGGAAATGTGCAGCCTTTCCTCCCAATCCAGGCTTTGTTGTATGTCTCACCTGGTAATCCTTTGCCCCAGGCACCTGTGGTTTGTTTTCTTAAGGTGTTTTAGTGGTCCTGCCAGTTGCTTCAACATCCAGAACAAGCTCCAGGACCAGCGAGACAGAGACCAGCATCCTGGATCAGTCCCTCAGGCTGCCACCCAGTCATATCTGTACCTCCGTATGCACAGAAGGGTTATTCTGCTCCCTCTGGAACCCAGGACCAACCAGGGACCTGCCCTGGGAGCACGGTTGGTGACTCATTGAGCCAGGGAGGAGGTGGAAAAAGGACCAGTAAAGGTGCTATGAGGTTTTCCTAATTTTTTTAGGTTGCCTTTTTCTTGATTCGGTGCTCGTCCAGTTACTTCAACCCTTTAACTATATTCCAGAGCTCTGAGAAAGCTGATTTCTGCAAGTTTCTGCTGGTTTTTCAAAGTTGCTTTGGGAGGACAGAACCCTGGAGTTTCTCCTTCTACCATCTTGTTGTCATCATGCTTCTTTATTTCATTTTGGATTGTTCATTTCTAGTGTTTAGAACTGTGCTTGCTTTTTTGTATATGGATCTTGTAGCTTGCAATCTTGCTGAATTTGTCTATTAGTTCTAATCATTTTTAGTTTATTTCTTAGAATTTGCTAAGTACATGATCATGTCATGGATCCCATTTATTTATTTCTTTGCCTAATTTCCCTGTCTAGAATCTCCAATACAATTTTATATAGAAGTTGCCAGAACAGACATCCCTGCTTTTCCCGATCTTAGGGGGAAAAAGTCTTTCACCATTAAGTGTGATGTTAGCTGTGAGTTTTTCATAGATGCCCTTTATCAGGTTGAAGAAATTCTCTTCTATTCCTAATTTGTTAAGTGTTTTTACATGAAAGGGTGTTGGAATTTCTCTAATGCTTTTTCTGCATCTATCAAGATGATCATATGGTTTTTGGCCTTTATTCTATTAATATAGTGTATTACATTAATCAATTTTTAGATGTTAAATCAACCTTGTATTCATGATACAATTCCCACTTAGTCATGGTATATAATATTTTTTTTTTTAGAGAAGTTGTGGGTTCACCAAACAATCATGCATAAAATACAGGATTCCCATATACCCCCCTATTATTAACACCTTGCATTGGTGTGGTACTTTGTTACAATTTATGAAAGCACTTTTTTATCATTGTCCTATTAACTATAGTCCATGATTTAACTTAGGGTTCGCTGTGTAGTGCAGTTTCATGGATTTTTTTTTTTTAATTTTATTCTATTACCATATATATAACCTTACATTTCCTCTTTTATCCACCTTCAGATATATGTTTCAGTGCTGTTAATTAATTCACAATATAGTGCTACCATCACCACCATCCATTACCAAAACATTTCCATCGTTCCAAATAGAAAGGCTGTATATTTTAAGCCTTATCTCCCTATTCCCTATACCCACACCATCCCCTAGTAACCTACATTCTAGAGTCTAACTCTGAGTTTTCTCATTCTAATTATTCCATATTTCATATTTTTATATGTTGCTCAATTCTGTTTGCTGGTATTTCATTGAAGATTTTTATTTCGAATTCACAGTGGTCTATATTTTGCTTTTGATGTCTTCATCTGCTTTTGGTATCAGGACAGTACTGGACTCACAGAATTAGTTGGGAAGTGTTTCTTCCTCATTTAATTTTTGGGAAGGGTTGGTAAACAATTGGTATTAATTCTTATTTGAATCTTTGGTAGAATTCACCAGTGAAGTCATCTGAACCTGGGCTTTTCTTTGTGGGAAGGTTTTCAATTACTAGTCCGTCTCTTTTCTTGTTATAGGTCTCTTCAGCTTTCTTTTTCTTTTTGAGCCAGTTTTGGTAATGTGTGTCTTTCTAGGAATTTGTCCATTTCATCTAAGTTATCTAATTTTAGTAATTGGACTCCTCTCTTTTTTTTTTTTTTTTTTT
>JAQZBX010076082.1:0-14487 GCA_029593785.1 Cabassous unicinctus | reverse complement strand
GTTTGTTTGTTTGTTGTTTGTTTTTGTTTTTAGGAGGCATTGGGGACCAAACTCAGGACCTCACATGTGGGAAGCAGGAGCTCAACCGCTTGAGCCACATCTGCTCCCCTCTATGAATCTTAAAAACAAGAATTTCTGGAGATAAGGATTATTCTTGAAAAGGGAACTGTTTGTTTCTAGGTAATAACCATTTTAGCTAGGGAGAGACCACTTGGAGCCAAAGGAAGCAAAGAAATTTTAGCTGAAAATGTTCATTTTAAACATTTGCCTAGCATTTGACATTTTATTAAGTGCGCTCTAGCAGCTCCAGAGCCTTTTGGAAACAAGGCAGGGTATAACTAAATAAATAGTGATGTCACATTTTTTTCCCTTGAACAATCCTTACCACAAAACTGTGAGATGAGCCTTCTGATCCCCGTTTTACAAATGGGAAATCTGAAGCTCAGAGGGGTTAGGTGACTCTTCTAAGGTCACACAGCTAAGTGCAGAGCCAGGATGCAAAGCTATGGCCTAGAACTTCATATCTAAGACCCTTTCCCTGCACTGTGCCACCAAAAAGATGAGGACCACTGCCAGTGGGAGCAATCAGGCCACTGTGTTCATGGCACCGAAATAAACACCAAGGAGGGCACAGAGAGTAAAAGGCTCCTGACTAGACGCTACTCACACTCAAAGTGGAGAAAAGCAAGGCACAACCGGGGAAATGAGTTAATGATACAAGAAATGGCCCAAAGCAGTACAATTGGAAATGAAGGGATGCCATTCTCAAAGGTCAACGGGAAAGTCAGATTCTAGGCTTAGGGAAGGGACTTGTGCACAAAGTCTCTGGAACATGCCGACTGAGAAGAGGAGACGAAAGGGGAAAGGCGGCGTCCCTGCTCAGTCCCACCACCCCGTCGGGCAATGATGGCAACTCTCACGTACAGAGTCCTTCGGTGCCACAAAATGTCTCTGCTTTTTTCTTTTCTCCAGTTGTGCGTGTGTTTCATTATGATTTTAATTGAGGGCTGGGGAATTTATGCCCTGCAACTCCTCTCTCCAGCACCGCCATCACTTTAATCTGTTGAGCTGCCTAATTGCCTAAATGCGTCTGGCCAGCAAGCAGAATGGGGACGTTGGGGCTGGCGTATCACTTTCCCTCACTTCCCCTGGCAGCGCCATCCCCTTCTCAATTTGAAAGGCCCAGCAGCTTCCACCAGAGCGTAGCGGCTCCATTTCCCTCCAATATTAATAATTATGACATTAGAAGGGTGATCTGCTGCAATTCAGCCCTTCTCTCTGCAGGCTGGTGGCTGCATATCAATGGCATGATTAGGCAAATGAAATCAGATTGGCACTGTTATGAAATATTTACATGGCCAGAATGCATATGCTCCAATCTCATTGTTCCCGTTATTAAGCCATTTTATAATCTCATAACATTTAGACTCACACTTTGCATTTCTAATTAATTTGAGGAGTGATTTCGCTGGGAATTAATTGCAACTTGTGCATTCTTATACACACAAACTCTCTGAGAAACAAACTCTGGTTAGCAATCATGCAATTCACTCCCAAGATGGACTCCAGGCAGACTTCTGCTCTAACCCATCCTTTCCGTGAGTTGGGAAAATGGCTGGGGACATTGGTTTTCATGAAAATTTGGCTACAGTTCACATGCAGGAACATTATAAGTGTAAGGGTGCCTTTGGAATACCTGAACAGATTTTCAAAAAGGAGCAGTTTGATACAGGGTATTGGGTTTCTGCCTTTGGATTTCATGGATCAATAACATTTCTAACATAATAATAATACTAATGGATTTGTGATACCTAAAAAGCTGTTATATTGCCTCTATTTAAAATTACTCCAGTTATAAAGAGTGTGATACATCGCTCACACTTAAGGAGTGGTTAGTTAGCATTTGAAAGTCTCTAATCGGAAGTCTATACCCCTGAAGTGGCTACTACAGGCACTTCCATGGTCTTTATCTCCCATTAACACTAGAGTTCTGTTAATATGCACAATTGGTGTTAGAAGTGATTTATTACTGGTGAAATGAGTGTTGTTTAAGATATGTGGATTGGTTAGAAATATTGATCAGGCACTTTCATGAATGGACAGGGAATGTGCTTCGAGCATGCCCAGGAGTCTGAAACCCATGAGAACCATGCCCTAGCTCTAGAATTTTGCCAAGTCATGTTTTAGGAAGCTTATAGGGGATTTGACTGCCTGGCGCTGACACAAGGGAGAGCCAAGACGAGACGCACAGAAAAACCAGGAACTAAGATGGCACAGGCGGTAGGACGCCTCTTTCCCACATTGGAGTTTACGAAGATCGAATCCCAGTGAAGACAGGAAGAGAAGGATGAGAAGAGAGGGCAGGAAACAGACACAGAGAGTTGCCCACTGAATGGACACAAAAACAGCAAAAACGGGGGGGAGTAAAAATGGATAAAAGTAAATAAATTAATTAATAAATCCTTTAAAAAAAAGTGTAGGGGAGTAAGATATGGACTATAGTTAGTAGTAATACTTTGATGATGCTCTTTCATAATTTGTTAACAAGTGTTTCACAACAATGCAAAGTATTTGTGGTGGGGTGATGTGTAAGAGCCCTGTATGATGTTATGCATGTTTGTTTTGTAAGTTCACAATGTTTACTGAACACTTTTGTTTATGTATGTTCATGTATGAATGATATACTTCAATAAATTTTTTTTTTTTTTAAAAGAAGCAATCTGATTCTACAATGAGTGAACCTTGTTTGTAAGATGCTTTCTTGGAGTGAGTGCTTCTCAATTGGGGAGGAATTTGCCCTCCCACCCCCACCAAAGGACATTTGCCAATGTCTGGAGACATTTTTGGTTATTAAAACTGGGGTTGGGGGTGGAGGCTGGAGATGCTGCTAAACATCCTACAATGCATGGAACAGCTCTGCACAACAAAGAATTATCTGGCCCAAAATGTCAATAGTGTGAGGTTGAGAGATCCTGGAAAAGCAGAGGTCAGTTTCATTGGGTTCCCAGAACTGGCTGTATGACTGTGTTTGTATTGAATTGCTAATGCATGTGTACAGAATTTAGTAATTTAGTCTCTGTAATGTACTACCTGGTGGTGAAGCTGTGGGGGCAGAATTCTAGAGCCTTTTCCTATCTCAACTACTGGAGGATACCCATACCTATCAAAAAGGGCCTGAGAATTGTGATGTCTACTATGGCTTAGGTCAGCTTGAAACAATAGTAGAGGTTCTCCATTGTTTTTTTGGGTTTTTTTAGCAACTTTAAAATTTAATTACAGACTTTAAAAAAGAAACAACTATCATCTTCTATAACCATCACTTTGTAACGATAAAAACTCTGATGCCAAAGATGATAAGGAATAGTCCTTTAAATGAAATACATTTAGCTTATTTGAAAAAAGACTCATTTTCCTCAATGAATCACATTAGAATTTGCTCCAGTTTCCCGCTGAGCTGGCAAGAGTGTGCCCAATGCAGAAGCAAATGTTGCTCTTGTTGTCTTTATTTTTATTTATTTATTTATTTATTAAATATACTTTTTTACTTTTTAAAGATAGATTACATAAATATTACATAAAAAATATGGGGGATTCCCATATGCCCCGCTCCCTACCACTTACACATTTTCCCACATTAACAACATCTTTCATTAGTGTGGTACATTTGTTACAATTGATGAACACATTTGGAGCATTGCCACTAAGTGTGGATTATAGTTTACTTGGTAGGTTACACTCTCTCCCGCACAATTTTGTAAGTTATGACAACATATATAATAGCCTGTATCTGTCATTACAATGTCATTCAGGACAATTCCCAAGTCCCGAAAATGCCCCTATGTTATACCTGTTTTTCCTTCTCCCTCCCCTCAGAACCTCCAGTGGCCACTTCTTGCTGTCTTTAAAGGGATTCTTGGATCCAAGTGCTAGTGTAGAAAGGGGAGCATCTTTCCCAGAGAAGATTAAGAAAATCTCCAGGCAACCAGGCCTGAATAACTTTCAAAATCCTTCCTTCACAGTGCTGGAAAAACACAAGTTCTGCTATAATCAGAGAGAGAGAGAGAAAAAAGAGGATATATATTGTACACCAACTTTGTTCCAGAACCCGTGTGTTTTCATATATTGCTCTCTCATTTGAAGCCACCACAATCCTTTGAGGTAGCATTATTCCCATTTTACAGAGGAGAAAATAGTGCCAGTGATTTGCCCAACATTGCATGGCTAGTATGTATTTGCCAATATTGAACCTAGGTCTCTCTGTCTTAAAGACCTCAGAGGGGAAACATCTCTATCACCATTTGTTACATTACTTGAACATGTCCTTACTCGGTATCTGATGGATCATAGGATTAAATGGTCATTAATAGATCATCTGGCCCAACGATTCCCAAACTTAGATATTATAGATCAACAAACTTTTTGCAAAGTAATACACTTTGATTTTTCGAAGGGAGAACATTTAAAGAAAAAAAAAAACAAAAAAAACCCAACAGCCCAATCTTGCCACTTACTAGCAATACCATTTCATAGACAAAAGGTTATTTTAATACCAGGAAAGTAGAAAGGACATAATTCATTCCTTCATCCATTTAAGAAATATTTATTGAGTGCCTGTCATGCACTACACTTTCTTCTGGGTGTTGGTGAAAAAGCAGAGAACAAGAAGGTTAAAGTCCTTGTCCTCTTGGAGCTTTCATTCCAATGACATAATCTCAGAAGGAAAAACAGACTGTTAAGTGAAATAAATTGGACTTTATTAAAGATTCACTACAGTGTCCTTATGGTCCTAATTCATCTTAATTAATAAAAACTTTGTCAGAATTCTGTGCATCATGATGACAAAGAATCACGGTGCACATTTACTAACAGTTGCTTAGCTCTTTTTAAATGTTGGGTTGGGTTTTGTTTATCTTTATCCGCCCTTCACATAAGTATACACTGGATGTTATTTATCTTTATCCACCCTTTACATAACCCAGTGCCTAGATCCTGAATGATGTTTAATAAATGCTTGTGGTATACCTCAGACCAGTTTGGAGAAAATAGTCAAGAGTCAGGAAATGCCCTTTCTTCACTTTTCCTTTGGCTCACTCATGGAAATAACAAAATGAGTAAAACAAACAAACAAACAAAAAAACAACTTTGTCAGGTGTCAGCATGGTCCATTGATCAGGTTTGGGAATTCAAGATTTAGCTCAATTGCTTCTTTGCAAGGGCAAAGCACTGATGTTATCTCAGATGGAAGGAAATCAGAACAAAACTTGGATGTATTCTGGCTTCTCCTAGGAATCAGGGTTCAGGGCTCAGGTGGGAAGTGGAATGTGGTATTTGCAGCATATGTTCATCTGAGACAGATTTCTAAGTGCAACTTCTAGCTCTTCAGCTCACCTAGTAAAGTGGCATCTTCTACATTACCTTGCTTGCCTGCTTTTTGTATACACTCACGGGTAAGTCTGGTAACTCTCCAAAGCATCTCAAGCACCCTTTCATCTCTCAGGTTATCATAGCTCATCAGCAGCCCTGGGAGACCATCTTTCTTCCTTTCACACACAGGAAAAGTGCACCCTAGGAAGAGGTCACCTGGCAAGGCAGAAATGGCTCTAAAGACTAAAGCTCAGGTCTTCTGCTTTTCATCCATGGATCTATTCATTGGACTAGTCAGAGAGCGGCATCTCTGCTGAGAATAGAAAAGTCCAGAAGCTCTTCTCCATGGCCTCTGTAAGAGCAACCTTGGTCTTTTCCCACCTCCTCCCACTTTGAGCTGTTTGGATTCTAACTCTTTAAAATCCCCCTTCCCATGCTGCCCAGAGTTCAGGGTAATAGGTTTGCATGGCTAATATCATCTCTGACTTCCTAAGTTGTCCAGCAGGCTTGGGAGTGTGGAAAAAAAGGAGTCAAAGATGGAAAAACTATGCCTGAGATAGGACACAGAAGAAGTAGGAGCAGGGTGGGAGAAGCAAGGACTCTGGTAGGAATCCAAATCTTAAATGGAGAAATGAGAAGGCCAGGATCCTTGTCCTAGCTTGACACTTGGGAAATGAATACAAGCTTCCCCTACTCTACATGAGTGTGGTTAGTTAGTTTTGCTTTAGAGAAAGGAAATTCTGGCTGGCTGAGATCTTTAAAGGACTTGATGCCTCTCCTTTGGCCTCTGAGCAGGGCTGCATTTGTACCATTGCTGGAGGGAGACCAGGCAATGCTCTTCTCCCTCCTGCCAGAACGTACCAAAAAGGATGTGTGGTATGTACTTAAACAGACCCTTTCCACATCAGACTGTCCGTGAATTACAAAGACTAGGATCAAAGGGCAGAGCCACACACATTCCTGCTGCTGTTGAGCTGAATCACTGGCTCATCAGATGGTGGGGCTGGAGAGGGGAAGGTTTAGGTTTTCTCCTAAGTGAGGGGCTCTCACTTCCTTCCTTTAGGATTCACTTACCTGAACCACAGGAGACCAGAGGCCCACGGCCAGGCCATTGCGGATCAAGCTGCTGATCTGGGTTCCCTGGCCATGGCCCATTATGGAAGGTTCATAGCCCCAGGCTACTTTAACTGGGGGTGGGGTGGGGAGGGTTATGTGTGTGTCTAGTGCCCGCATGTATGTGCATGGATTTTTTCCCCTTCTTCCTAATGGATGAAGTTGGCAAGAGAGTAGCTGAGCTCTTTTCAGCCGGCAGAAACCCCCAGATGAATGAGGACGGCTAAATGAGAGGAGATGCTTTCCATAATTTGTCTCAAACAATCACTTAATGGCTGCAGGAAATTTCTGCGAAATGGGTGAATAGCATGGGTCCATTTTATCAGCCCCTCAATGAAGTAAAGCCCGCTGGCTTTTAAGATCCAGGCAGCAAACAAAAAGTGGTCTTTATCCTCACACACCAAATCTGTGCATCAGTAAAGTGCAGGCCCTGACAGGAATTTCAATTATTTAATCAAAAAGAAAATGAAAAAGGTCTTAAGTGTTGTGATTCGAAGACAGCCTTTTCATAGGCCAATCTAGTGTGCGCCCACATTGAATATGAAGCAAAATGGGAAGGAAATTAAGGCAGCTTCGGCTTAAATCATGTGATTGCAAATAGTAAATTAGTGTCTCGATGTTTTCATTTAAGTGTTTAAGTGGAAGGTTTTATTCCTAATGTAGTGTAGTGACACAGAAGAAAACCCTCAGCGGGTTCCAGCTTTCCCATCCTCCCATCAGCGATGCATTTGCCCTGGGGAGGGAGAGGGAGGAAGAGGCCAAGATAGAGAGAAGCAAATCCTCAGTCACCTTAAGGAGCTTTTGTTTCAAATTGCTACCAAAGTACGCTTTCATAGCAAACTCATTAATCGCGCAGGATGAGTAACGTCTGTTGAAAATGTACTAAGCGAAATGCATTTAATTTGGAAGGGGAATCAGGAGCTGCATTAGTCAGAGCATATAAATGACAACGTCGTCCATTCTGCTGTTTTGTTTGCTGCAGACTCAATGAATTTGTTCTTAGGGGAAAATGGTCAACATTGAGCTAGAGAGAAAACACAGCCCTGGCTTTCAAAGGCTGGGGGTAAAACTAGGGCTGCTGTTGGGATGGGTGAGGCTGTCACTGGATCTCTTGGGAAGGGACTAATTGAGTTGGACTAAGTTGACCTCCAACGGGTGCAACAAGTAACAAGGGGTCATCTCTTTGCAAATGAGCATCCCTTTGTGTTTGTAATTAGCTCTCATTATGCGGCTGTGAGCTTAAGGCGGGGCACAGCGGGAGGTCAAACTCTGGGTTCACTCCCTAGATCAGTAGAGAGAAAGCTTTAAAAACCAAACCTGCCCCTCCTGCAGCCCACAGTGGGAGGAGAGTATAGGAGAGTGAGGCTTTAACCTGGCAATTGTCTCGACTTTGCTGTGGTTATGGACCCTGTGCAGTTTGGAAGTCCTCAGTTCTGCCAATGCCCATTTCAGTTTCATTGATCCAAGCGCTGCCTCCTCCGTGAAGTTTTCCTTGCCCACCTCAGGCCAAAGAGGTCTTTCTTCTCTGAACTCCTAATGCTTTTGGTTTGTGTTGCTTTCTGGACCCCTAGTCCTGAGCTTACACTAATGCTTACCATTGTTTAACTTTCTTTTTATGGTTGAATGGTATCTCAGCCACCTCTCTCTTTCTGTTTTCTTTTTATTATAGAAAATTTCAATAAGTAGAAAAATAAGGAAAACAGTATAAGGATTATCTATCACCAGATTTAACAGTTTTTAACCTTTTGTCATACTTATCTCATCTTTTCTGTCCTTGAGGTTTACTTGAATTAAATTCAGACATCAGAACGTATCATCCCAATTACTTCAAAATGCATCTTTTTTTTTTTTTAAAGGGGGATGTTTTCCTATATAACCACAATGCCATAATCACATCTAACAAAATTAGCAATGATGCCTTAACATCATTTAATACCAAGTCCATATTCAAATTTCCCCATTTCTCAAAAATGTCTTTCACGGTTGGTTTGTTCAAACCCGAATCCAATCAAGGACCACACATTGCATTTGGTTATGCCCTTTCAGTCTCCAGAACAGTCCTCACTGTTCTATTCATTCACTAACTCACTCAGTCAGTCCTTGTTGAGATCGAGACATTATTCTAGATGCTTGTAAACATGGCATTTACAGTTTAGAGATGGATACAAAAAATGAAACTGGTAGTTATAATACAGTGAGAAAAACATATCAGAAGTATGTGGTAGCACTGAAGAAGAGCCTGGTGGCATCAGGGAAGGCTTCCAACCAGAAGTGAGGTTTAGGAGTTAGCCAGTATGGGCGTGAGAGATCTCTAGAGCGAATTAATGTTCCTAGCAGAGAGGGTAGCGCATTCTAAGACCCAGAAATAAGAGATAATAAACGAGTAGCTCCCCAACAAAAAGAGAGTTGGGGAGCTACCGAAGGGTCTGTCAGTCATGAACTGACATGATCAGATTTGCATTTTTGAATGATCATTCCGGGTGGTGGAGAAAGGATTGGAGGGAGAGGCAAAAGAGGAGCAGAGAGACTGTTAGCAGTCAAGCTCATGCCATTATCATGAGATTTGAAAGCTTTAAAGGCAGAGACCATGTCATGTTTATATTTATTCTTTTAAGCTACTACTCAGTGGCTGACATCCGCAGAAAGTGACTCATAAATATTTGTTGAATGAATGAATGGTTGAATGAACTTTTATCTGAAAATACCAATAATTCACTGTCTGGATTTTCCAGTACCTTTCTTCTAGTCCCTCACGCACAAAGACTTGAGATAAAATTTATGAAAATATTACCATCCATGGTTACAATCTGCTCAATAAGCCTTCATTGACCCCACCACACCCCCACGGTCCTCAAAATTAAAAGCAACGTCTTCTGACCACTGATAAGATCCTAACCACACTTTCAGCTACTACTCACGGTTTCCCTTCTAGTTATGCTAATCTCAGTGTCCTGCAAATACTCTCCATTCTGTCCCACTGATGAACACTTGTACATGCTATTCTCCTTATATGGAGCAGTTTCATTCTACCTGTCCAAATTCTACCAATTCTTTTTTTTTTTTTTAACAAATCAATTTTATTGATACATATTAATAAAGCATAAATCCATCCAAAATGTACAATCAAAGGTTTTTGGTAAAATCACATAGTTGTGCATTCATCACTTCATTTTTTCTACCAATTCTTGATAGTCCACCCAGAACCTCATGTCATATAAGACTTCACCCAGTATTTATGATCATATAAGTCAAAAGGTGGATCTGTGGAAATAGCACAGTCTTTGGAGCTGTACAAGCCTGAATCTGATACCTCTTCTGGCAGTTGTGTGACTTTTAAATCCCTTCTCTGAGCTGCATTTTGTTGAAATGTAAAACTAAACTAATTACATTTTCTCCTGAGGTAGGTGGCAGTATCCCCATTTTGCAGATAGAATAACTAAGGCTCACAAGTTAAGTGATTTACTTAAAAAAGAGAATTGTCCTTAGATTATTTGCACAAGAATCACCTGGGGCTTTCTAATATGCCACCATAGGAGTATAAATTAATACCATCTCTATGGAGAACAGTTTGGCAAAACCTATCAAAATTACAAATTTCATCAGCAGTTCACTTCCAAGAATTTATCCTAGAGATATACTTTCCCATGAGCAAAATGATTTATGTGCATGGTTACTTATTGCAGAATTCTTTGGAATAGCAAAAGATTGAAAACATCCTAAATATCCTTACCATCATCATCAATGGGAAACTGGTTAAATAATCCATGGCACATCCATACAATATTATACCATGCAGTCAAAAAGAAAACAATAAAGGTACCAAGGTGCAAAGCAGAATAAATGATATGCTCTCTTTGTGTAAAAAGAAGGGGAAAGGATGTGTGTATGTGTAAAGAATATATATGTGTGTGTGTGTGTGTGTGTGTGTATACATATATATACCCTCTCTTTAATCTGTATTTGCTTAAAATATCTCTGAAGGATACACAGAAACTGATAACAGTGATTACCTCCAAAGGGAGAATTGGGTAGCTAGAAGAGAGGGATAGAAGGAGACTTTTCACTTAATAATCATTTTTGACACCCCCATCCGATGGCTCCCTCGCCTGTTTGCTCATTGTTTTTGCTTGATGTCTACTTGTTGTTTGTCTTCTTTAGGAGGCACCGGGTACCAAACCTGGGACCTGCCATGTGGGAGGCAGGTGCTCAACTGCTTGAACCACATCCACTCACCCTCATTTTTGACTTTTGACTTACCTGAATTATTACCTAATTGGGAAAAAGAACATGGCCATGAAAAGAAAGAAAATATATAACGTAGAACTTAGCCTATGCCAAAGTCCGGGGAGTGATATATCTGCTGATACCATGATGACAAAGTATTTTGGACAGGGGTGGTTTCCTGGGGAGAAGGGGCATGGTTTGGATCTAGATTTGGATGGAGAGTATCTGTGTAGATGGAGAGGTGACCAGGAAGAGCCTTCTAGGGAGAGGACAGATGAAAGCAATCTTTAATAATTGGGCTTTGAGAGGCAAAGAAGGAGGAAGCCTTGCTTTAGTTCAGTTTTGAAGTGGTTTCTTCAAATTCAGCTGCTGGTATTTCCTTCAAGAGACATGATCTTGATGAACTGTCCACCTTCCAGCCAATACGGAGGGATGGGGCAACAGACCTATATATTTCTTTTACTTGGGTACTGTCAAATAGTAGTGCAATCAATCATAGAAATATTTTCATGTCATTTTCAGAGTCCAGCACTGTACATTGGAAGATAATATAGACACAGTAGACAAAATTAAATCCTTGGCCTAAAAGTGGGGGCAAGATATATACTTGTGAGAAAAAAAGCCTCCAAAGGCATACCTACCTTTTTATAAGGAACATGTTCACTAAAGATTTCAAATTTGAACTGAATAAATCACAAAGCTCTTGGATTCACTTTCTCCCAACATTCTTTCCTCTCCTGTTTGCAAAGACATTTGAGCTGGCCTCACCTTGATGATGACATTGTACCAATTAAGTAAAATGCATAGAAAAGCTCATTTGTTTTGTTTTTTGTTTTGCATGTTTTCAATTGCATCTGTTTAGGGATGTGTGTGTGTGTCTCAGGCAATTATAAGGTTTAATTTTTCCTATATTTCTTTGTTCCTTGCACTCTCTATCCTATCTCTCCAGCTACCTCACTCAGAACCTAACAAAGTTTGGACACATAATAGACACTCAAAAAGTTTTCTTTGCTTGATTGGTTTTTCTCTCCTAGAAGAAAACAGACTTAGTCCTGATCTTGAAGTATTTTCTAATTTAACGTTTCTGAACTCAGGCTGGGAAAAAGTGGAAACATATAAAGAACAGTGCAATCATCCCAAAGGAAGCTGTTTAAAATTATCTTTAAGGTATCTTCTAGAACTAAGTAGAAATTCCTTACTCCTACCCAGGAGACCCTCCCAAGTGCTCTTTACCTCCTTCCAAATACATTCTTTTTTTATTTTTTTTTTTCCAGGAAGAAACTCTTTCTGGGATTATTTAAGCCTACTTTTATGTAGAAGTGTGATGTTGGGTTGATTAATCACTCTGGTCCATGGTAGCCCTAGGGTTCCAGTATTGATCCTTTGAACTTGCTTTCTTTTCTTTTCTTTTTTTTTTAAAATGGTCTCAGGGTCATGGAATGAGCCTGGAACCTAGTATGTGGGAAGCCGGTGCTCAACCACATCGGCTCCCCTGAGTTGGTTTCCTTGTTTGTTTTGCTTGTTGTTTATTTGCCTTTAGGAGGCACCAGGGACTGAACCCAGGACCTCGCATGTGGGAAGCAGCGCTCAACCGCTTGAGCCACATCCGCTCCCTGAAATTGCTTTCACGGGCTCGTTAGGCCACCAGCACCCCCCAGTAGTACCGGCACCACCAGCACTGGCAGTAGCAGCGCTTCTTAGGGAGCATTGACTGGGCCAGGAGCTGGGCAAAATGCTTTGCATATGTTGCCTTAATTACTCCTCAAAACTATCTTCTGAGGTAGGTGCTGTTGTTACCCCCATTTTACATATGCAGGCAATAGGACTTAGAGGGGTTAATCAAAATTTGCAACGTCATACACGATGGAGCCACATCTCTAGCCTAGGTCTGTCTGATTCCAAGCCCTGTTCTGTTTACCACAGGGTTATTATCTACGGTCCGCCTCATCTTGAAGTGAAGAGAGTAAGCATGCTATAGAGGCATATATAGCTATTGCAGATCATGTTATGAATTTATAAACCCTCTAATAAGACTTGGGGAGACTGGCCTCTTGAATCAATGGCTGTAGTTTCAAGTTCCATCCCAGACGAGGGATAAGCAGACTTCATTTTTGCTTTATTTGTTTCTTTATCAAAGACAATGTGGTGGAATGAGCAGAGGTGAACTCTAAGGTCAGATAAACCTGAACTCAAATCCTGGCATACAAGCTGTGTGATCTTGAGCTCGTGACTCTAAGTGACTCTCCATTTCCTTGTCTGTAAAAGGGAAGAGATGTGAGGTTCAACTGAGAAGGCAGCAAAATATTTGATGCACAATATAAATGCAAGGAATCCACCTCATTATCAATAGCACCGTCTTTTGATATAACAATATTACTGTTGTAATTGTTCAAAGACCTTTCTTCAGGTGATTATACAGATATTATCCCTAATCTCTGGATGGAAGTGAAGTGTGCAATCAACTTTTTGAAATCACATGTAATTTATATAGAATTAAAGGGTTGCAGAACCTTTACTAAGGAATAAAAGTTTAAAGTACCTTATAGGCCAATCTCTATTAAACACAACTATGTACTAATTTAGGTCTGGTAACTAAGGGAGAAGGGCTAAAATCATAACAAGAATAATAATGACTCTTGGTTGGGGCATTTTTGTTTTGAAATAAAATAATTATTTTTCACTCTGTGTTTCAATTTTTGAAATTGTAATATTATTGATTTTTTGAATAAATATTATATTCTTATGGATCTTACTCAAAAGGTATGAAAGGTTGTAAAGAGGAAAACCTCTTTCTCACCAAATCCCTAGCACCTCAGTCCCTAGAGCAGGGATTCTTAACCAGGGGCCCGTGAGCTTGAATTGAAATTAAAAAAAACTTTTTTCTTGTGGGGCTGTGTTGGTGCGGATGTGATATATTTATTAAATAATACACAGTATAGTGTGGACTTAATAAGGGGTCCATGGTTTTCACCTGACTGGCAAAGGGGTCCGTGGAACAAAAAAGCTTAAGAACCCCTGTCCCAGAGGCAATGTTATGAGTTTCTTATGTATCTTTCCAGAAGCATGCATGGCAATATAATCAAATTTGTATAGTTTCTCCTTCTCCCTTTAAATGTTAACCTTCTGTATTTTGCTGTTTTCGCTTAACAATATATCTTGGAGCTCCTTTCATTCTTAGTTTATATAATTTAGTCATGTTGTACAAATAATATCTGTTGGATAAATTCCAATGTGCATTTGTAATTTTGATAGATATTATCTAATTATTCTCCACAGAGGTTGTACCAATTTACATTCTTTGCATCAGTTAGATATTTTGATTTTTTAAATCTTATAAATGAAAATGTTGTTAAACTTTCATAAGTTTTATTATTAGTGGGGGCTGAGCATCTTTTCAAATGTTTAAGAGCCACTTATATTTGCTTCTTGTAAACGGTTTCTTTCTATTCTCTGCTCATTTATCAACTGTGCTCTTAATCTTTTTTTCTTGTTGATTTGTAGGAACTTTTAGCATATAATAGATATATTATCCATGTGTCTGTGATATGAGTTTTAAATTCTTTCTCCCAATTTGTTGTTTGTCTTCTTACTTTGCTTATGATAGTTTTTGCCATGCAGGATTAAAACAATTTTTTAAATCAATATTTTCTCTTATGGATTTTAAGTTTTTATGTTATACACAGAAAAAAACCTTCCAATTTTAAGTTTATTTAATAAAACCTCTCCAATATTTCCCTTATATTTTATTTTAAGGTTATTATCTATCATCTTGGTCATTTGTACCTT
>JAQZBX010076081.1:0-14492 GCA_029593785.1 Cabassous unicinctus | reverse complement strand
GAACTGAAAGAGCTTATCTCAAGTCAATATTGCATCTGCAACCTTGCATAACTTCAAAAAGAATGCTTACGCTTGCCAAAAAATAGAATATAAAAACTGTGCTTATCTTGCAATAAAGTCAGTCGTTGATTCTCACTTGACTTGGTGTGCGACTCATCATTCTCGCCGACTCCCTTAACCACCTTCAGCCTGCTCCCTCATGCCTCGGCTGGACCGCGGCACTACATGACTTTGGAAACCTGTTTTGATTGGATTTTTTGAGGCTAGTAGAATACAAACACAGCACTCAAGTTGGTAAATTTCCTTCTCACTGGGTACAGGGTAGCATTTCAGAAACTACATTATTTGCATTTGAGAGCTGTTCAAATAAATATATTTTAGACAATGAAAGCTGATTTTCTCAAATACTGGAGAATTAAATCATGAACGGGCAAGGAGAGGAAGGATAAACCCTGTGATGTTGGACATATCACTATGGACTCATGCCTTTTAGAAAATTTATATGCACACATAGATGCTATAAAAATTATAGATTAGTTTTATATGCAGATTATATATACCCATATACTATCTATGTACACTGAACGACACCCAAATATCCATGGATAGACCCAAACGCAGAACTTCTTTTGTAAAGAAAGTTATCTAATAAAAGGAACCGAGATTCCTTCTGGAGTGGATTAATTCAGGGCTGGGGCAGGGAAAATACAAGATGAGCCTGGAGCAACTTGTGATACCAGAACGTACGAGATAGAAGGACATACCAAAAAGAAAAAGAAGAAGAGGGAGAAGGAATACAAAGAAAATAAAGCAAACAGGAAAGCATACATTAAAGTGACAGAGAAGCCCACCTGAAAGTGCTTCCAAAGGCCCAAATTCTGGCAATTGGAACAGCAGTATGAATAATGACCATATTCAATTATAACCCAAAGAATAAAACAAATACTTATTAGTCCACACTGTTACAAGCCCTCTCCTCTGTCTCTTTGCATCTGAGACTTGTTGGTGTGAACACAGCTGGTACTTGAGGCCAGCTTCCTGGCTTCCAAACATGTGTAGCTGGAATACAGCAAGATGACATAATTTCATGCTTGCCCTTGGGGGAAGCCCACACACTGCCCTGAGGATGGCTTTCTGAAGACCTCTCTCATCCTTGACTTGCTGATTTTCTCTCTGGTCATGGGTTGCAGCCAAGGACTGATGACATCTACATGAGGGAACTGAAACACAACTCCCAGGGGTGCCAGCAAATTTCTGGTGTTGCATCACACAGCTTAGTCTTCTCTATTTCAAACAAGATTGTCTGACCATGTCTGGATGCCTGAGCAACAAGACCATGACATGCTGGAGCTCCTTTGTGTGGGTGAGGACCTGTGGGTAGGGAGACCTCTGTCCAGTGCTCAAGGGCAAGGACACTTGTCTCCCAGTGTGGGCAAAATCCTCCCTGGGTGGTGAGGCAGAGTTGAGTTCTCTTAAAAGCTTACCTGGAATATTTCATATGCTCAAGAAAAGTCTTTTGTCTTGCTTTGAAAATATATGGTGTGTCTTTTTTCTGCCTTTTCAAAGGTTGATTCATCTCTGCAAAATTAGAGGGATTCATTTCATTGAATCTGAATCTGGGGGAAAGTCCTAGGATCCTGGACTCCACCCTGTGTCACAAGGACATGAATGAGTATTCATAAACATTTCTGATGTTTAGTGTGAGAGATTTATTTACTTTCTAAATGAAAAGAGAGTATGTGCATGAGGGAAAGAAGAGTGGGATTTGCTGGTCCTTCAATCCCTTGGATTCTGCAGCCCAGCTTGCGATGTGCAGGGATGGCAGGGAGTGTGGGCCATACAGAGAACGCTGCCCTCTCTGTCCCTCTCTCCTGCTGTGTCTTCTTTGTAATTTCCATGGAAAGCAGACCAAGAGCCCAGGAAGGGGCAGGGAGTGGTTTGTGGTCACATGGACTTCCCAATTTTAAGAGATGAGGCATTGTCTTTCATTCAATGAGAGTTAATGTAGAGTCTTGCTCCAGATTGCATGAAAACACTACTGAAAGATTTCAGGAGTATTTTGGGGATCTAAGATGCTAGATACAGCTTTGTGGTGGTGAAGCTTTCGAGGCCTGCTGTACCCCTGAATATTCTCACCTCTTGTTACTCGGGCACTTCCTATCACTTCTCTGTGTCCTTTCCGTAAGTGATTGTGAAATGTTTGAAGGCAGAACCCCGACCCTAGTAAACCTGCACAGAGTATATTCACTTTGCTCACCCCTGCATGATATTAGGCCAGCTTGGATTGTTCCCTCACAGATAATTCACTGACTCTGCTCCACATTGGTCAAGGCCAACCCTGGATAACCTGCAGGTGTGCAGGACATTTGTTCCTTCTAGGGAGGCATTTGTAGGTGAGGTGTGGCAGGGAGTGTGGCTTTTGAACAGGGACATGGTGCTGAATCCAGCCTTGACTTGCAGGTTTCTATCATAGGCATTAACCTTGAACCAGCAGGTCTTCCAACAACTCCTTTCCTTAAGCTTTTTAAATGAGGGGGGTGGGGCGGTGTTTGGGCTGTTGTGGACTATATTTGCCAGATAAACACAGGAGGCCCAGTTAAATTTGAATTTCGAGTGAACAATGAAAAACTTTTGTAGAAGAATTTCCCATGACAAAACTGGGAGATGGACAAAATATGAGTTCACTGTTTATCTGAAATTTAAATTTATCTGAGCATGCTGCATTTGTTTGCTAAATCTGGCAAACACTATTCTAGACACTCAGTAGTCTCAGTCTCTGACCAGTAACCTAGTTAAGCTATTCGATTGTATCCTAAAACCCAGCCTCGGAGCCTGCAGGGTCCTCTGCATGATTCAAGAGGGGGTGCAACCTCAAGGTTCTCATGAGATGGACAACAGCACAGCTGACAAGCTGGGAGGTGGACTCCCACCTTGACTGCCTGGCCCTCCAAACTTCCTCCTGCCCTTTACCTTGAAGTTCACGTAAGTGAATAAAGAAGTCATCCCTGGATAAGATGCATGTGGGTGCCCAAGTATTGAAGGTGTGCTTCTTTTATTACAATTTTGTTTTCTTTGTGGTGTGGGAGATGTGTGACCATTGCATGGCATGCTACAGTGGAAATTTGTACAAACCTAGTGGCTCATGTAGACCTGAAACAATTGGGGAGGTTGAATGGCCTTTGAAGAGACAGACACTCGGTGTTTATCCTTCAGGGGCATTTGTTATTTGCACCTCCTGGACCCAGCACATCTGACTGGAGAAGTTCCATAATGTGAATCTCGGGATGTTGGGATAGCAGCTGGGAGTCCATGCGGTATGCAACAAATTCCTCCAAAACAACCAGGTACAAACAAAACAATCTGCAAAACTCCAGTACATAGGATGCTTTGGTAAGAAAAGCCAAAGAATGTGTTTATTGTAAGCATAGTAATCATAATTTTCATCTCCTCATGATGCTTGATATCATATTAGACAACTTGCTCTGAGCCTTTATAGTATGACATGAATGGAACTAATTGTGTACACACAGCCTGAGGTAGGGTTCAACCACAACTTGAACCCTCATTACTAAGTTAAATACACTTGATGTGCAGGTGGGTGCCTCCATTTCACTTCACCTCCAGATCACTACATCTGGCAGAAAGGATACACCTGTCTTATTTAAATGAACTAAGGAAAGTAATTCCCATTTATCTGTTGATGCAAAGATAAATCTTGGCTTATTTCCACCTTTTGCTTTTTGTTACTAATTTTTCCATGAACATTGGTATAAAGTATCTGTTACAGTCACTGTTTTCATTTCTTTGGGGTAGATACCTAAAAATCAAATTGCTAGGTTAATGGGTAAACAGTTTCTCTTTTGGGTGATGAAAATATTCTAGTAATGGAAAGTGGTGTAGTTAGCTCATTGTAAAGGCAATTGACACCATGTGATATGCAATTTTATGTTACCTATATATTTCATACATAATAATAATTATTCTCTGCCCTACTAACTCCCCTCACACACCTCTGCTTGGAGGAGAGCACCTGAGCACTGGTTCCCTAGGCATTGGTGCCATCTTCTGCCCTAACCTGTACTTCCTGGTCTCAGGCGTCTCTACAATCAGGGAGATGCCGTTGGGCATTGACTGGCAAGCATGGTTCTAGAATACCTACTCCGGAATCTCCTGGGACAGGCCTGAAAACACAGGGGTCCTTGAATTGGGTTTGAAATCAAGATCTGGGGCACAGGTCTGAATTGCTAAACGTGCTCCGGGAAGTTGGTAACGCTCTGGATGGCTACTGGCACAAAGCTTCCTACAGCCAGAACACAGCAGTCTTCAAAGTGCAAAACTGTTGAGCTTCATGCCAGGCCTCATCCTACAAGTCGGGGAAGCAGCTGCTGTCAGGTATCCCTTAGGCTTGAATCCTGCTGACCTGGTGGCTCCTCCCTTGAGGTAGGTGGGTGCGAACTCCTTGTAGTTGTATTCCAAGAGGAGGGATGGTATCTAGGGGCATTGGTGAAAAAGGAGGTGTGTTACTAACAGAGAGTATGAGACTCTTAGTACATGCACTGTGCTCAGATACCTGCTTAGAGTAGATGTGTGTTTATTCCTTTAAGGGCAGTGCGGACAGAGATGGCTCTGGAGCATCAAAGTTTACTTTAGCCCCTCTGCCTCCCCTCTAGACTTACCCTTGCATTTTTGGACCCTTCCTCCCCTATTTCAAGGCCTCCTGTGTACAGGTGTAGCCTGATGAACTGTTTGGAGCATTGTGCTCTCCCCTCATGTAGGGTGGAGACTTGGGGATACATGGGCCCATTCTCTCTGGCTTTGGGAGCTCTAGATGGCCAGAGCTTGTGGCCCAAGTTTTAAGTCAAAGAAATAAAAGGACTTAGGGAAGTGAGATGCCACCATTTGGCTCTTTGTCAAATCCCAGGTCTCTATGAGACACCTATCTGCCCCTAGCTTGCTTTTTCCTTGAATCAGTAAATTGTAAATGAATGGAAACTACAAGATCCTTGTTCTCCTTTCCAGAAAGGATTGCTCATTAAAAGGAATCACTTATTCTTTATATTTTAGTTAAATAAAAGCCAGCTTCTCCTAATAAGGAAGAGGCCTAGACTGAGCTGCCTCCAGCAGAGGTGAACCAGCTCTACCCATGGCCATTGGGAACCAGACAGAGGTGACCGTGTTCATCCTGCAGAGTTTCACTGAGGACCCTGGGCTCCAAGCCACTCTCTTCTGCCTCTTCTTTTCCCTCTTTGTGGTAGCCTTGGTTGGAAATGGCCTGATCATCATGGCCATCCATTGCAGCCCCAACCTCCACACCCCCATGTACTTCTTCCTGGTCAACTTGGCTATGCTGGACATGGTATGCACCTCAACCATCCTGCCCAAGGTCCTGCAGAGCCTGGTTGCAGACAATACCATCTTCTACAGTGGCTGCCTCAACCAGATGTTCTTCTTCACCTGGTCGCTGAGCTCAGAGCTGCTGCTCTTCACTGCCATGGCCTATGACCGCTACCTGGCCATCTGCCGACCACTGCACTATGGTACCCTGATGAGTGGGAGGGTCTGCTTAGCACTGGCAGGCTTCGTGTGGACCACAGGGGCACTCAATGCCACCCTGCTCACTGGACTGGTCCTCAGGCTGTCCTTCTGTGGCCCCAACACAATTGCTCACTTCTTCTGTGAAATCCCACCTGTCCTACTGCTGTCCTGCTCCCCAACTTTCATCATCGACATCATAGTCATCACCGCAGACATGTTCCTGTCTGGTATGAACTTCCTGCTAACCATGGGGTCATATGGCTGCATCATCAGCAACATCCTGCGCATCCGCTCAGCTAAAGGCAAGCGGAGGGCCTTCTCCACCTGCTCCTCCCACCTCATTGTGGTCACTATGTACTACTCCACCGTTCTCTACACCTACATCCGGCCAGTCCTTGGTTCTGCTGGGATAATTGACAAAGCAATCACCATATTGTACACCATCATGACTCCTGCTCTGAATCCTCTCATTTATACCCTGAGGAACAAGGAATTCAAAGCATCCCTTAAAAAACTCCTCCTCTTGTTCTCCAAATGAACCTTTGTGAAGATTAGAGAATAGGTTTGACTTTGGAAGCCCTATATCATATACCCCTGTGAGGGACATTTGGGCCTCACTGGACACATTTGGGAGGCACTTTCCCTAAGAAATTCTTGCAAGGCTCTTTGTCTAAAATTATCTTGTATGCATAGAACTGCCACTATTTGTACTTTGTTTGATGCCTTACTTAGTAAGTGTATAAAATCTTTAATAAGACATTAAGCACTAAAACAACTGATAACTTGAAACACATATTTTATACATTAATTTCTCTTAAATGTTGATTAACACCCCTGTTAATTAGATCAGAAATATAGTATTTTCGATTCCTTCAAATGCTTCAAACTTTTCAAGCAATACAACGTGGCCAAATTATCACAATGATGACAAGTCTTGTTAAACCATGCTTACAGCTATTATAAAATCCTGATATCATAGGTATGAATGTTTAGCAATCTTTTGATTCTTAATTAATTTTTTCAGGGCTTCATTTTTCATAGACCAAAAAGAAAAATATAGCTTGTACCAGAAGAGTTTAGAATTTCTAAGGTTTTGACAGACACTGTGATTCTTCTTGGGACTCAGGGTCTGAGTGCAACATGCAAACTGAGTCACACTCAGGCACTGATTACATTCAGGATGTGATTCATCCATAATTTGATTTAGCATCATGCTTTTACCTGGCACCATGCACTGTTTCCACATGAACATCCTCAGTGTTACGTGTTACACACTGTGTCGCCTGCATGGAGATAGAACTCTTGCAGGTGCACAAGAGTTCTATCTCCCGAGACATAAGTAATGAAGTCTGCATGATTGCCTCTCTTCTTTGGTGTATATGACTTTAGAAAGATAATGTATAGCAGATCCTTACTAAATAAAGCTAACTGTAGGAATTAAACTTTTGTATTATTTTAATTTTTCTGTACTTAATATAAAGATTTCCTTTGTGAGTCTTATTATGAATGACTGGTTTTGCACAGACCCGGTTTCTTCCAATTAATTAAATTGTACTTCTTTTTTATACTCTGCTTGTTACAATTTGGTCAGCAGGTTCAACACTATAGTGGATGTATGATTTTTCCTTAAGCATCTTTGCAATTAAGAAATAAGATGGCTAAGTCCCATTTTGATTTTCTCTTTTCCAAAAGATAATGGCATTCTCTATTTTCCAAGGAAACCTGCATCCCTTTAACATTTTGGAAGAAACATCAGGCTGTAAGTTCACCCATGTTTGTCTAAGGATGAAATCATCACCCAGTCGCATTAGAGATAGGACTGGAAACAATGGGTATTTTATGGTGATGTTTCACCTTGACATTGCCATTAGATGTCAATCTTTTTATTTTGTCAGAACAAGTCATTTTTAAACATTTTCTACCACATTCATGCTTAGATTTTTAGTTTCTCTCACAGATTAAGTTTTATGCTCTTTCTTACTGTGAGTGTTCATCACATTCTTAGATATACTCCTACATTTACAAAAATCAGTTGAATCAACCAAGTGTGACTGTTCACTGCTATTTAAGTGAAAAGACGCTCCTGAGATAAAAAGGTAAACTGGATCAACAGAAATCATGTGTCAGCGTGTAAAACTATTTTAACTTGATTTGTAAGGTAATGAATTGGTAGGTTTAAAAAAAAACAGATTTAATAAACTTAAACATACAAATTTAAATTGCACAATTTGATAAGTTTTGGCTTATGTATAGACCCTTGAAACCTTCCCTATAGTCAAGATCCTGGACTTTTCCATCACCCATAAAGTTCTCTCATACTCCTTTATCATCCCTCTTCTTACCTCTCTCTGCACTCACCTCCCCAGCTGATCACTGAAGTGATTTTTCTCTATATAGGTTGGTTTACATATTCTAGAGTTTTATAGAAGTGGAAACATACAGTATTTAGTCTTTTTTTCCTCTGGCTTTTCTCACACAGCATAATTATTTTTAGATTCCTCCATATGGTTGCACAGTTAAAATAGCTTAACTATTTTATTCCTGAATTGTATTCTGTAGTATGGGTATACCACAATGTATTCATCCACTCATATGGTGATGGGCATTTGGGTTATTTTCAGACTTTGGCTATTACAAGTAACTCTCTTATGAACATTTCTGCATAAGTCTTTTTGAAGACATATGTCTTCATTTCTCTTGGGTAAATTCATGGGAGTGGAAATGCTAGATCAAATTGTAGTTGCATATTTAACATTTTAAGAAACTCACAAATTGTTTTCCAAAGAAGCTTGCTATTTCACATTACCACCCAGCAGTGTATGAGCACTTTAGTTCTTCAAATCTCCCCCAATCATTACTGGTCAATCTATTAAATTTTAGTCATTTGAGGAATCATGTAAAGTTGTTTCACTGTGGTTGTAATTTGCACTTTCACAATGCCTAATGATATTGAACATCTTTTCAATTGATTATTTTCCACCTTTTTTGAAGGATCTGTTCAAATATTTTCCCACATTTTAATTTGCTTATTTTCTTATAGAGCTTTTTATACTTAAAAAAATTAAATATACTTAGATTACATAAATGTTACATAAAACCTACAGGGGATTCCCATATGCCCTGCTACCTACCCCTCCTACACTTTCTCAAATTAACAACATCCTTCTTTAGTGTGGTACATTTGTTACAACTGATGAGCACATTTTGGAAAATTGCCACTAAGCATGGATTATAGTTTACATTGCAGTTTACACTCTCTTCCACATAATTTTTTAAATTATGACAAGATACACAATGACCTGTATCTGTCTTTGCAATGTCATTCAAGATGATTCCCAAGTCCCAAAAATGTACCGATATTACACCTATTTTTCCCTTTCCTTCCCTCCACGATCTCCAGTGGCCATCAATGTTCCTCTACATCAATGACAAAAGTTATTCCATTGCTAGAATCACAGTAAGTCTATAGTAGAATAACAGTAAGTCTAGTCTAGTCCATCATTCATTCCCCAATACTGAGGATTCTGGGATGGTGATGCCCACTCTACCTCCAGTTCAGAGGGCCTTAGATCCCGTGGGGCAGATGGATAGAACTATTTTGCTTGCAGCTGCAGACTAACTCTGTTCCTTGGGATGGTCATTGTCCATCATCATCTCCTTGTTAGTTGTCCTGTGTGAGTCTAATGAACTGGAGATTTTTAAGTTATTTAAATGATTTGTATATAAATCCCTTATTAGATAAGAAATTTGCAAATATTTTCTTCCAGTCTGTGTCTTGATTTTTGTTACTCTAACACTATGTTTTGAGAAGGGTTTTTCATTTGGATGGATCCAAGTTATCTTTTGATATCAAATATAAGAAATATTTGCCTAGTCCACAGTTACAAAGATTGTCTTCCACTTACATCTATGTTTTCTTTTTCAAAGTTATTTTCGCTCTTGAAAGTCCTTTGCATGTGAATTTAAGAAAGAATTTGTCAATTGCTACCCACAAAATCCTGATGGAAACTTTTTATTGCAGAGCCACTGAATTTATAAATCAACTCAGAGAGTAATTAAATCTTAGCAATATTGTCTCCTGAGTCATGTGACAGAATAACTTTCTATTCATTTAAGGCTTCTTTAATTTCTTTCAGCAGTATCTACTACCATTTAGGGTAGAGTTCTTTTACATCTTTGGCTAATATATCTGTATTTCATATTTTTTATGGTACCACAGATGTTAGTGTTTTTTTTTTTATTTCGTATTCTAATTATTGACTGTATGTATAAATATAATTTATATATATATATATATATATGTATTTATCTTGAATCATGAAACTTTGCTAAACTCATTTCTTCTACTGCTTTTTGTGTGTCCACAGGCTGTACAAAATGAATGATCATGTAGAGTACAAACAAAGGCAGATGTGTTCTTTCTCTTCCAGTCTGGTTGTCTTGAGGTCTTCTTGTCTTCTTTTCCTAGGTAGAATCTCCAGTAGAGTGCTGAAAAAGAGGGATCAGAATGAAAATGTTGGTCTTTTTCTTGCTCTTAGAGGGAAAATATTGAGTCTTTTACCTTTAAGTGTGACAGTAGATGTAGGTTTTCATAGATGCCATTTTATCATGTTAAGGATATTCTGTTATAGTTCTAATCAAATTCTTTTTTCTGTGTCTATTGAGACATATCAGTTTTTTAAAATTACATTTTAATATAGTTAATTATATTGATTAACTCTCAAATATTACATTAACTTTGCATTCCTGGTATAAACCACTCTTGATCATGATGTATTATCATTTCTATATGTTTCTGGATTCTGTTTACTAAAATTGTATTTAGAATTTGCATTTATGTTCATGATGGATTTTGGACTGAAGTTTTTTTTTTTTCCTGGTGTTGTCTTTTTTAATCAGGTAAATGCCGGCCTCATAAAGTGAGTTGGGAGGTGCTTAGGAATCTTCAATTTTGTGAAAGAGTTTGTGTAGAATTGGTATGTTTCTTCTTTAAGTATTTGGTAAGATTTACCAACAAAGCCATCTGGGCCTGGAGTTTTCCACATGGAAAAATTTTAACCTACAAATTTAATTTCATCATTAGATACAGGAAAATTCAGATTTTCTATCTTCCTGATTGAGGGTTGGTAGTGTCTTTCATGGAATTTGTCTATTTCATCTAAGTTGTTAGCTTATTGGCATAATGTTTTCAAAAGATTATGTCCTCCATTTTAGTATCTGTAGATTCTTAAGTGATGTCACCTCTCTTATTCCCGATTTTAGTAATTTATGGGTGCCCTTTTCTTCCTTATTACCTGACTAGTGGTTTCCCAATTCAATTGATCTTCTCAGTGCTAGTTTTTAGTCCTGTTTTTCTCTATAGTTTTGTTTTTCTATATTTTCAATTTGCACTTTGATCTTTATTATTCCCTCTTTTCTGCTTACTGTGTATTTATCTTGCTTTTTGCCCTGGTTTCTTTATTTTTAAGCATTCACATGGTTTTATTCTTTACCAGCCATTCACTGTTCACAGTGTTCACATATATCAACATATTTCATCACAATGACAACAGTATGAGGCAAATCTCATTATCTGTGGTAGTTATGTCTTTAAAGTCACCAGGAACATGAAGTTAGCAACTCCTGAACATTGCTCCTAGGGAATACACAGGGTTCAGCTCTGGGGGACCTGGTGACAACCTTTCCTCAGCTGATCAATACATGGTCATGGTTTATATGTGTTTCTGTTTAAAGATACCCTGTATCTTTTGTGCCCTCCTTAAATATATATACTGAAGTTCCCCAGGAAGGTTTTTGTTTCACCAGCCTTTTAAAGTCTGCCCCCATTTAATCCCATCTAGAAACAATTTCATTGTTAAGGGCAGCATTTAAGTACTGTTTATAGTATAGTGCTGAAATAAGAACACAGTGCCAGTCTGTTCCACTTTAGCTGGGAGGTGCCTGTCAGGTGGCTCAAACATTTCCTCTATAGGCATGTCCAGCAATGACTGTGAAAGTACTGCATGAAGAGAATCTATGGCTTTCAGCATCCCTGCACTGAAGCCTAGAAACTCTATGGACATTAAACTGGTGGAATTGTAAGGCTCATCTCTTATTTTATGTCTTCAGCTTACCTTTTCCTTCAGTGATTGACATCCAGAGTCTCAAACATTTTGGTTTATCTGTACTGTCCTTTTTAGTTTAAGTTTTTGTTTAAGTCTGCAAGTCAAATCTTTTTGTTTTTGCTTAAGTCTGCAGGGAAAATCTGTTTCCTGGTGCCCTATCTTGAATGGAAGCTATGGTTTCTTTGTTAAATATGACAAAAAACATTGGCTTTCTTTCTTTTGCCCTGTCTCTCATACTCTATTTCCTTAGCTCTAGGCTTTCTTATTAAGACTCATGATTCACACCTCGATTCTAGCCAGTACTTTTTGTTTTGATATGAATATGGAATTATTTTATTTACTTGACATGACCCCAAGGACTTCACTTGACATGATCTCAGGAACTTACTCAACATTATTTACTACAGGTTATTAAGGTGTAATATAGAATTACATATCATATGTAATACCAAAAAAAAAAGTGATTCTTTGAATAAAATTACTTTTAGTTTTCATCTCAGATTTAATTGAAAATGTTTTCATAGCTTATTAGTTTCAATGAAATGGTGGTCCTTGCTAAGAATTAAAAAACAGCAGTATCCTAGGATTGATATTCTTAGGGTGTGTCCTGAGATGTTTGGTTATAGGAGAAATACAACTGTTAGCAGGGCAAGTTGTCAATGACATTGACTCAGAATCTCCTGGGCCCACAGAACTGGCATGTATTTCATGACCATTGTATTTCTTAACATTTTTTTTCATTTTAAAGATTTTAAACATATAATGCCAGTTTATCTTATAGTATCCAATAAATTTAGGGATATTACACAAACCAAATAAAATTGAAACCTTTAGTCTATGCAAGAAATTTTCTTTTCCCTTCCTCCACAGAAATTAAAACCTCTCTCCTTTTTTGAAAATAATATTCTAAAATTGTGAATAACTTCCAAAGCATACTGACTGCCACATTCTGGATATATCATAATTGTCTAATTTGTTTTAATTATAATTTAGAAAGAAGTCTTTCCATAGCTTTCAAGGACTTTTCCTTTACTTACTGAAATTTAGTATTTGGATTACCCTCATTTTAAGACTGTTAAAAGGTTTAAATTGGGAAATAACAGGACAAAATATGATTCTTAATCCCCTGGCTTAGAACACAGATTTTTAAGCTAAAATTACATTATCTCATCTTGTCACACCTGGTCATTCCCTCACAGCTCTTGTGAAGAGGAGGCCCTGGGGCCCCGGTAGGACAAAAAGCTTAGGAAAAGCGTTTTTCCTCCCCCAATATTTTCTATAATCACATTTCTGTATGACTTTCCATCCTACTTAGTCTATGTAATTTGGGCTCCAGGACTATTCATTTACATATATAAATGCTTAATTTTTAATAATTTGAATAGAGCTCTTTTAAGATTCTTCATTAGTAAATGTGATATTATTTGAAAGAGATCTTCTGAATATAATGTTATAGTACCATTAAAATATTTTGTAAGAGAATTAAAATTATAAGAATATTAGTACATTTTATATTTCTTGTGTCAAACTCTATATTTTGTCTCCCTATTTGTTCAGTGTATATTTTCATACCTCCAGATGGTAATATCATCTCTTATATTTTAAATTTCATTTCTGAAAGCCTTTCCTTTCACATTTTCCCTAAAATTAAATAGGATGAAAATTGTTCAATAAGTCTTAATTCAATTAAATTCTCAACATTGCTCATTGAGGAAGAAGTGTTTTGTTGGGATATTGCAAGGAAGATGCATGCTGTGCCTTAGTGAGTGAGGTGAGTTCATTTCAAGTGCTGTGTATGGATGAGCTTTTCCACTCCCCACTTATTACAGAGTTCATTCATTCTCTGGAAAGGGAATGAGCATGTGGCAGATGTGAGTGCTCTAGTGTGTGCTCCTGCATGCATGTGACACTGTGTATGTGCATACATGTGTGCACATACATGTGTGAGTGTTTGTAGATCATCGTGTGTGGGTTGTGAATGTACCCAAGAGCATCCATAGGTTTTTCTGTGCACTGTCATGTGCATGTTGATATCATGGGATAGACAGTCTTCTAGTTGCTGTGCTTAAAGCTGTGAACAAAACACCAAAATCCAGCTAATAAATTACAGCGAGATAAGTACTGTTCATGATGTAAGCATATTGTTGTACCCATGATCTGTGGTTATTATTACCTGAATTTATTTCATTTGTTGGTTCCTGTCTTAGAGTCAGGTTTATTATTATATTTTACTTCTTTCCTTATTTTAAATATCAGCATTTAGAGCAATAATTATCCCTGTAAGCATTATTTGGCTGCTTTCCTAAGATTTGGTAGTGTTGTGTTTTCATTTTAATTCGTCTGAGGTATTTCTAATTTCCTTTGTGATTTTCTTTTTGTCTCATTTATTATGTAGGAGTATATTGTTTAATATTGATATATCTGTGAAATTCTGAAATTTATTCTATTATTCATTTCTAATTTAATTCCATTGTATACCTTGTATGATTTCAGTCCTTTTAATTTTATTGGGAGTTGTATTCTGGCCTATCACATAATCTCTCCTAAATGATGTTTCATGTGACCTTGAGAGGAGTGTGTTTCTTCTGCTGCTGTTGGAATCAAAAGCAATAACAGAGCTCTCATCAACATGGTGACAAAAGACATTCCCTGGAAAAGTCTCCCCTCAGAATTAACTAATAAAATGACAGATCCCTCTTGCTTGGGACTTTGGACTAAAGAGGACTACACAAGTGCTGAACCAAAGAAAAAGAAAACAACAAAATCAGATAGTTTTACATCCTGGACCCACCAGTCCAGACCTCTTCCACCTCACTTGGTCCTATTCATCTTAAAAAAAAAAAAAAATATATA
>JAQZBX010076080.1:0-14491 GCA_029593785.1 Cabassous unicinctus | reverse complement strand
GCTACACAGTTAAGAAAAACAATAGTCTTGCAAATTTAACTGTACATATGATTTCGGTGTGATGCCATATCTTACAAATAACCCTGGTTAATTTAAGCCTATATAGAAAATGAATTTCTTTAGATCTTTGTAAGAATTTTAAAAAGTAAACTACAAGCAGGAAACTACTGCCTAAAAGATAGTTCAGGATCTTGATGACACTTTAGCTAAAAACATAAAGTTTAACCACAAGTCTAGCATATCTAATCTTAAACATCAGAGCAAGAACTATTATGCCGTAAGTTACTGTTCTTAAAAAGTTAACATCCTGTCACCATGGAACTGAAAGCGCTTATCTCAAGTCTATATGACGTCTGCAACCTTGCATAACTTCAAAGAGAATGCTTACACTTGCCAAAAAATAGAATATAAAAACTGAGTTTATCTTGCAATAAAGTAAGTCGTCAGTCATCAATTCTCACTTGGGTGTGCGACTCATCACTCTCGCCGACTCCCTTAAACCACCTTCAGTCTGCTCCCTCATGCCTTGGCTGGACCGCGGCAATGTCCTCCTCTGTCCTCAATTGTTCAAGAAAACTCTGATTTTTCTGGCTGATGCCATCCTCTGTTCTCATTTGTCCATGACACCTCTCACTGTTCACAGTAGTCCAGGACAACAATGGGAATCTTCATGCAGATAACCTCCTCTCTTCACAGTTGTTTAGGGAAACACTCACTGTTCTCTGTTATCCAGGACAACTTACGGATTGGTCAGGCTGACACTCTCCTCTGTTCTAAGTAGTTCAGGATAAATCTTGGATGATCATGCTGTTACCCTCCTCTGTTTTCAGTTGACTGGACAACACTCGGATTTTTCAGGTTGACCACTTCCCTCTACTCAGTTAACCAGGAGAACCTTCGATGTTCTCAGTTGACTAGGACAACTCACAGATTGTTCAAGCTAATGACCCCTTCTTTTCTCATTTGTCTAGGACTACTTTCAGATTGTTCAACATGACACCCTTCTCTCTTCTAAATTGTTGTGGACAACTCTTGCTATTCTCAGGTGGCCGGGACAACACTTGTTGTTCTCAGTTGCCCAGGACAGTCTCAGAATGTTCATGCTGATGACCTCCTGTGTTCTCAATTGTCCAGGATAACTCTTAGACTATTCAAGCTGATGTCCTCCCTATTTTCAGTTCATCAGGACAGACTCCCACTTTTCTCAATTAGCCAGGATAACAAAGATTGTCCATGCTGCACCTTCCTCCTTTCTCAGTTGTCCAGGACTCCTTTCAATGTTCTCTGTTGTCCAGTACAATTCTTGGATTTTTCAGTCTGTCACCATTCCCTGTTCTAGATATCCAGGGCAACAGCCACCAATCTCAGTTATCCAGGACAAATCTTGGATTGATCCTGATGATGCCATCCTCTGTTTTCAGTGGCCCAGAATAACTCTAAGATTATTCTGACTGACACACTCCTCTGTTTCCAGTTGTCCAGGAAAAATTTCACTGTTATCAGTTACTCATGACAATGCTCTGATTGTTCAGGATGAGAACATCTCTTTTCTCAATTGTTCAGGACAAATTTTAGATGGTTCCATCTGACACATTCCTCTATTCTTAGTTGTCCAGAACAACTAATGGATTGTTCAGACTGATGTCTTCTTCAATTCTCAGTTCTAGGATAACTCTTGGAGTATTCAGCATGATGGATGGCCTCCTGTCTTCTCAGTTGTTCAAGAAAACAGACTGTTCCAGTTGATAACTTCCTCTGTTTTCAGTTGTCCAGGACAACTCTCAGAATGTTCAGCCTAACCCACTCTTCTTTTCTCAGTATTCCAAGGACAATTACCAAATTTTCAGGCTAAGGCCCTCTTTTGTTTTCAGGTTCCAGAATAACTCTCTGACTATTCAGGATGATGTTCTCTCTATTCTCATTTGACCAGAACAACTCACGCTATACACAAGTGTCCAGGACAACTCTGATTATTGAGGTTGACACCTACCACCATTCTCAGTGGTACTTCTCAGTAGTACTCCAGGACTACTCTCACTTTTCTCAGTTGTCCAGACCACTCTTAGATTGTTCAGGCTGACATCCTAGTCTGCTATAATTTTCTCAGTTGCCCATGATAACTCTTGGATTGTTCAGGATGATGATCATCTCTGTTCTCAATTTTTCAGGACATCTCTCAGATGGTTCAAACTGATGCACTCCTCTGTTCTTAGGTGCCAAAGACTTCAATTGGATTTTTCAGGCTGATGGCCTCCTCTGTTTTCAGTGGCCCAAGACAAATTTCACTGTTTAATTTGCCCAAGAAAATTCTTGGATTGTTGAAGATGATGCTCTCTTCTGTTCTCAGTCATACAGGACAACTCATGGATTGTTCAGACTGATGTCCTTCTCTGTTCTCAGTTGTCCATGACAACTCTTGGAATGTTCAGGCTGACATCCTCTTCTGTTCTCACTTGCTTGGGACAACTCTCAGATTGTTCAGGCTTATGCCCTCTTCTATTCTCTGTTGTCCATGACTCCTCTGTATTGTTTACTCTGACACCCTCATCTGTTCTCAGTTGCCCAGACAAATCTTGGATTGTTCAGCCTGAAGCCATCCTCTGTTCTTAGTTGTCCATGACAACTCTTGCTGTTCACAGTAGTCCAGTAAAACAAAAGGCTGATGGCCTCATCTGTTCACAGTTGTCCAGGAAAACACTATTCTCAGTTGCCCAGGACAACACTTTAATTGTTCAGGCTAAGGCTCTCCTTTGTCTTCAGTTGTACAGGACAAATTTCGGATGTTCATGCTATCACTCACCTCCTTTCTCAGTTGCCTGGATAACTCCCAGATTGTTCAGGCTGACACCCTTCTTCTCAATGGTCAGAACTCTTGATGTTCTCAGTTGACCAGGACAACTCATGGATTGTTCAGGCTGTCACCCATCTCTGTTCTCAGTTGTCCAGTACAACAATCATATGGTTCAGGCTGACACCCTCCTCTGTTCTCAGTTGTGAGAACTACTGTCATTATTCTTGGTTTCTCAGGACATCTCTTGGGTTGTTCATGCTGACAACCTCATTTCTTTTTAGTTGTCTATGGAAACTCTTGGATTGTTCAGGCTCACCCCCTCCTATGTACTCAGTTGCTCTGACAACATATTGATCAGGCTGACACCCTCCACTATTCTCAGTTTTCCAGAACTATTCTTGCTATTTCAATTGTCCAGGACAACTCTTGCTGTTCACATTTGCCCAAGACAACTCTCAAAACGCTTAGGCTGTCACCCTCATCTATTCTCAGTTGTCCAGTAAAACTGTCATATGATTCAGGCTGACACCATGCTCTGTTGTCAGTTGTGAGGACTACTCTTACTATACTCAATTGCCCAGGATATATCTCAGATTGTTCAGGCTGATGCCTTCCTTGGTTCTAAGTGTTTAGGGAAGCACTGATTGTTCAGGTTCACACCCTCCTCTGGTGTCAGTTGTCCAGATCTACTCTTGCTGTTCTCAGTTGTCCAGAACAACACTTGCTGTTCTCATTTGCCCAAGACAACTCTCAGAATGTTAGGCTGTTGCCCTAGTCTGTTCTCAGTTGTCCAGTACAACTCTGATTGTTCAGGCTGACACCCTCCTGTGTTCTCAATTTTACAGGAAATCTGTTGGATTTTTCATCCTGATGCCCTTGTCTGTTTTGAACAATTCTCAGATTGTTCAGGCTGATACCCTCCTTTATTTTTAATAGCCCAGGAAATCCCTTGTGTTATCAGGTGTCCAGGCTCTTTTGGATTGTTCAGTGTCACACTCTCCTGAGTTCTCAGTTGTACAGAACAACAGTCAGATTGTTCATGCTTATGCCCTCCTCTGTACTCATTTGTCCAGGAAAACTCTTGTCATCAGGTGTCCTGGACATCTCATATTGTTCAGGGTGACAACTGTCAGTTTGTTCAGTTTTTTTTACCACATCTGTTCTCAGTTGTCCAGGATAACTCAATAAATGTTTAGGCTGGCATCCTCCTCTGTCTCTGTTGTACAATATAACCCTTACTATTTCCAGTTGTGCAGGGCTACTCTCAGATTGTTCCGACACCCTCCTGTGTTATTAATTGTCCAGGACAACTTTCACTCTTCTCAATCTCAAAGAAAACTCTGGATTTTTTAGTGTGATGCACTCTTCAGTATTTGGTTGCCTAGGAAACTCTCAGATTGTTCTGGGTGACACTCTCCTTAGTTCTCAGTTGTCCAGAACAATTCTTGGATTCTTCAGGCTAATGCCTTCCTCTATTTTTAGTTGCCAGGACAAGTCTCACTGTTCTGAGTTGCCCAGGACAACTTTCAGGTTGTTCAAGCTATGCTCTCCTAGGTTCTCAGTTATCCAAAACAACTTTTGCTGTACTTAAGTGTCCAGGACAACTCTCAGATTGTTCACGCTGAAACCATTCTCTGTTCTCAGATGTCCAGAACAACTCTCTCCATTCTCAGTTGCCTAGGATATCTCTCAGGTTGTTCAGGCTGATGCCTTCCTCTGTTCTCAGTTGCCCAGGACAAATCTCACTGTTCTTAGTTGTCCAGGACATCTCTCAGATTGTTCACACTAACAGCCTCCTGTGTTCTCAGTTTTACAGGACCAATCTCTGATTGTTCAGGCTGACTGCCTCCTCTGTTTTCAGTTGTCCAGGACAATTATTGGGGTTCTCCATTGTACAGGAAGACTCTTGGATTTTTCAGGCTGATATACTTCTCTGTTGTCAGTTGTTCAGGACAACTTTCACCATTCTCAGTTATAGGCTAAATCTCACATGGTTCAGGCTGACACACTCTTCTGCTCTCTGTTCTCCAGGACAACTCTTACTGTTCTCAGTTTTACTGGACACCTAATGGATATTTCAGGCTGACACCCTCCTCTGTTAACTGTTGTGCAGAACAAACCTTGGATTGTTCAGGCTGATGCCCTCCTCTGTTCTCAGTTGTCCAAGAAACCACTTGCTTCTCTCAGTGGTTCAGGAAACTCTGATTTTTCAGGCTGACATTCTCCTCTGTTCTCAGTTGTCCTAGGATAACTCTTGACATTCTCAGTTGCCCAGGTCAACTCTCAAATTGTTCAGGCTGATGCCTTCCTCTGTTCTCAGATGTCCAGGACAACTCATGGATTGTTTAGACTGAGGCCCTTCTCTTTTCTCAATTTTCTTGGACAACTCTCACTGTTATTAGTTGTCCAGGACATTCTTGGGTTATTGAAGCTTTTGCATTCCTCTGATTCTCAGATGCCCAGGACAACTCTTTGATTTTTCAGACTGACAGCCTCCTGTGCTCTCAGTTATCCATGACAAAGCATGTTGTTCTCAGTTGTCCAGGTTATCTCTCATATTTTTCAGCCTCATGCCCTCCTCTGTTCTCATTTGTCCAGGACAATTCAAGAATTGTTCTGCCTGATGTTGTCCTCTGTTCTCAGTTTTCCAGGACAATGCTTGAATTCTTCAGGCTGTGCCATCCTCTGGTCTTATTTACTCAGGACAATTCTTGGATCTTCAGGCTGATGCCCTTCTCTGTTTTCAGTTGCTCTGGACAACTCTGATTGTTCAGGCTGACACCTTCTTCCTTCCTCTGTAGTACAGAACAATTCTCACCGTACTCAGGTGCTCAGGAAAATCCTTACATTGATCAGGCTGGCACCCTCTTCTTTTCTCAAATGTCATGGAAAACTCTCAGCTTGTCCAGGCTGATGACCTCCTATGTTCTCATTTGCCTAGGAATAATCTCACTGCTCTTAGTTTTCCAGGAGAACTCTCAGATGGTCAGACTGACCCTCCATTTTCTCAGTTGCCCAGGACCACCCTCAGATTGTTCAGGCTGATACCCTTTTCTATTCTCAGTTGTCCAGGACAACTCTCACTATTCTCAGTCATCCAGGACAACTCTTGGATTGTTCAGCAGACAATATCCTCTATCCTCAGTTCTCCTGGACAAGTCTCTCTGTTCTCAGTTGTCTAGGACAATACTTGAGTTGTTCAAGCTGACAGACTCCTCTGTTCTCAGTTGTCCAAGCAACTCTAGAATTGTTCAGTCTGACACCCTCCTCTGTTCTCTGTTGTCCAGGACAACTCTTGGTGTTCTTAGTTCTCCAGGACAATCCATGGATTATTCAGTCTGACACCCTCCACTGTTCAGAGTTTCCCAAGACATCTCTCTAATTACTCAGGCTGATGCTCTCCTCTGTTCTCAGTTATCCAGGACAACTCTCAGTTTGTTCAGGCTGAAACTTCCACAGTTCTCAGTTGTCCAGGGTAACTCTCACTTGTTCAGACTAGTAGTCTCCACTCTTTTCACTTGTCCAGGACAATGCCTTCTGTTCTCAGCTTTCCAGGACTAATCTGATTGTTCAAGCTGACAATTTTCTCTGATCTCAGTTGTACAGATCAACTTTCAATTTTCTACATTTTTAGGATTACTCTTGGATTTTTCAGTCTGGCACCCCACATCGTTCTTAGTTGCCCATGACAGCTCTTGGATTGTTCAGGCTGACTCCTTCCTCTGTTCTCAGTTGTCCAAGACAACTCAGATTGTCCAGGTTGACACCCTTCTCTAATTTGCTGAGGACAACTCTGGCTGTTCTCAATTGTCCAGGACAACTCTTTAATTATTTAGGCTGATGCCCTCCTTTCTTCTCAGTTGTCCCTGAAAACTAACAGTGTTCTCAGTAGCCTAGGACAACTCTTGGATTGTTCAGTGTGATGCCCATCTCTATTCTCAGCTGCCCAGGACATCTCAGATTTTTCAAGCTGATGCCCTCTTATGTCCTTGTTGCCCAAAACTACTCTTGTGTTATTTTTTATGACATCCTCCTCTGTCCTTGCTTTTCTCAATTTTTGAGAAAACTCTTGGATTGTTCATGCTATCACCAAACTCTGTTCTCAGTTGCTCAGAAAAACTCTCAGATTTTTCAGAATGACACCATATTCTGTTCTCTGTTTTCCAGGAAGACACTGGCTCCTCTCAGTTGGGTGGGCAAATCTCAGATTGATCAGGCTGAAGTCTCCTCTATTGTAGTTGTCCAGAACAACTTTCAGTGTTCTCTGTTGTCCTTGACAACACAGGGATTGTTCAGGCTGACACCATCATCTACTCTCAGTTGTCCAGATCAATTCTTGCTGTTTTGTTTTCTAGGACCACTCTTGGATTTTTCAGTCTGGTGCCCTTCTCTCTTCTAAGTTGCCCAGACAATTTTCAGATTGTTCAAATGATGACTTCCTCTGTTCTCAGTTGACCAGGACATCTCTCTTATTGTCCAGGCTGCCACACTCCTCTGTTCTAAGTAGTCTTGGAAATTTCTCATTGTTCTAATTTGCCCAGGACATGTGTAAAATTGTACAGACTGATGCCTTCATCCTTGATCAGTGCTCCTGTAAAACTCACTGTTTCAGTTGCCCAGGATAACTCTCAGATTATTCAATATGATTCCCTCTTCTGTTCTCATTTACCCAGGACAACTGTCACATCTTTCAGGCTGACTCACTCTTATGTCCTGTTTACCCAGGACAACCCTTGGAATATTCACGATGACAATCTCCTCAGTTCTCAGATGTCCAGGACAACTTTTACTTTTCTCAGTTTTCCAGAACAACTCTCATATTTTTGAGACTCTGTCTCTCCTCTGTTCTTAGTTGTTCAGAAAACTCTTGCATTGTTTATGCTGACACACTCCTTTGTTCTCAGTTCCCCAGGACAACTTACTGTATTCAGTTGTCTTGGACAACACTCAGATTTTTCAGGCTGATGCCCTTGTCTGTTCTCAGTTGTACAGGACAATTCTCACTGTTCTCAATTTTACAAGACAACTCTCAGATTGTTAGTGCTGACACTCTCCTCTTTCCTCATTTGCCCTGGACAACTCTCAGATTGTTCAGGCTATCACCCATTTCATTTCTCATTTGTTCAGGACAACTCTCATTGTACTCTGTTGCATAGGAGTACTCTCGATTGTTCAGGCTGACATCCTCCCCTGATTTCATGTGTCAAGGGAAACTCTTAGATTTTCAGACAGATGCCCTCCTCTGTTCTCAGTTGCCCAGGATAATTCATGGATTGTTCAGGTTGATGCCTCCAATGGTTTCATGTGTCTAGGACTCTCACTATTCTCAGTTGTCCAGGATATCTCTCAGATATTCAGGCTGATGATCTCCTCTGTTCTCTGTTGCCCAAGACAACTCATAGATTGTTAAGGCTGAAGCCTTCCTCTGTTCTCATTTTTCCAGGAAAACTATAGGATTTTTCAAGTTGATACCCTTCTTTGTAATCTGTTGTCCAGGACAGTCTCACTGTCACGAGTTGTCCAGGATCATCTCAATTTTTCAGGTTGACACCCTATTCTGTTCTATTTTTCCAAGGACAACTCTCAGATTGTTCAGGTGGATGCCTTGCTCTCTTTCCAGTTGCTCAGGACAATTCTCAGAATGTTCAGACTAATGCCCTCCTCTGTTCTCAGTTGCCCAGGACAACTCAGATTGTTCAAGCTGACACCTTCCTCTGTTCTCAGTTGTCCAAGAAAACTCTCATTGTTTACAGTTGTTATGGATAATTCTGTTTTACAAAGTGACACCTTCCTCTGTTCTCAGTTGTCCAGGACAAACCTCTCTGTTCTCATTTATTCAGGACAACTCTTGGATTGTTCAATCTGATGAACTCCTATGTTCTCAGTTGCCCAGAATAATTTCTAGCTGTCCTCAGCTTTCCAGGACAAATCTTGTATTGTTCAGACTGATGCCCTCCTTTATTTTCAGTGGTCTATGAAAACTCTTGTTGTTCTCAGTTGCCCAAGACTACTCTGGGGTTATTTAGGCTGATGTCTACCTCTGTTCTTACTTGCCAGGACAACTCTAGGATTGTTCAGCCTAACACCCTCCTCTGTTCTCAATTGTCCAGGACAATTCTCACTGTTCTCAGTTGCCCAGGACAACTCTCAGATTAAGTCTGACAACTTCCTCTGTTCTCAGTTGTCCAAGAAAACTCCTAGATTGTTCATGCTGACACCCTAATATGTTCTTACATGTCCAGGACAGCCATCATTTTTCTCATGTGCCCAGGACAACTCTCAGATTGTTCAGGTTGACACCCTCCTTTGTTATCTGTGGTTCAGTACACTCTTGCTGTCCTGAATTTTCCAGGACCATCTTGGGTTTTTCAGGTTGGCATCCTCCTATGTTCTTAGTTGCTAAGAACAATTTTTGCAATTTTCATGCTGTCACCATCCTCTGTTCTCAGTTGCCCAGAAAAACTCTTGGATTGTACATGCTGACAAATGCCTCTGTTCTCAGTTGTCCACAACAACTCTCACTCTTTTCAGTTCCAGGACAACTCTTGGATGGTTAAGTCTAATGCCCCACTCTATTCTCAGATATATCAACTGTTAGATTGTTCAATCTGACACACTCCTCTGTTCTCAGTGGCCCAAGGCAACTCCTGCTGTTCTCAGTTGTCTTGGACAACATATTTTCATGTTGATGCCCTCCCCTGTTCTCAGTTGCACAGGAAAACTCTTGGATTGTAAATGTGAACACACTCGTATGTTCTCAGTAGTACAGGACAACTCTGGCTGTTCACAGGGATCCAGGACAACATTAGATTGTTAAGTGATGCCCTCCTCTCTTTTCAATTGCCCCAAAATCTATCAGATTGTTCAGGATGACATACTGTTCTGTTCTCAGTTGTCCATGGCAACTCTCACTGTTTTCAGTTGTTCAGGAATACTGAACAACAGGAAAACTGTCAGATTGTTCAAACTGATGTCTTCTTCTGTTCCCAGTTGCCCAGCAAAACTCTCACTCTATTAATATGCCCGGGACAAATCTCGGATTTTTAACCCTGATGCTCTCCTCTGTTATCAAGTGCCCAGGACAACTATCACTGTTCTCAGTTGACCAGGATAATTTTTGAATGGTTCATGCTGACACACTACATTGTTCTCAGGTGTCCAGTACAACTATCATTTGTTTCAGTTGCCCAGGACAACACTGGGATTTTTCTAACTGACACCCTCCTCTGCTCTCAATTGTCCAGGACAACACTGTGTTCAGTCTGATGCCAACTCTTGTTCTCAGTTGCCAATGATAAAACCAGGTTGTTTAGTTAGGTGCCCTGCTCTGTTCTCAGGTGCCCAGGACAACTCTTGGAATTTCAGGCTGAAGCACTCCCTTGTTCTCAGTTGTCTAGGAAAACTGTCACTGTTCACAGTTGTCAAGGGCAACTCTAGGAATATTCAGGGTTATATCCTTCACTTTCTCATTTGTCCACGACAACATTTACTGTTCTTAGTTGCCCAAGACAACTCTCAGATTGTTCAGGCTGATGCCATCTTCTGTTCCCAGTTGCCAGGCAAAACTCTTGCTCCTCTAGGGTACCCAGGACCATTCACAGGTTGTTAATGCTGATCCCTCCTCTGTTATCAGTTGTCTAGGAAAACTCTTGCTGTTCTCAGTTTCTCAGGACAACTCTTGGATTGTTCATGTTGATTCCATCCTCTGTTCTCAGTGGTCCAGGACAACTCTTGCTATTCTACTCTGTTCCAGGCAGCTCTTGGATTGTTCAGAGTGATGTGCTCCACTCTTCTGTGTCCTGGAGAACTCACAGATTGTTATGAATATGTACTCTTCTCTTCTCATTTTTCCTCGACAACTCTCATTGTTCTCAGTTGTTCAGGACATCTCTTGGATTGTGTAGGCTGATGCCCTCTTCTGCTCTCAGTTGTCCCTGACAACTCTTGCTGTTCTCAGTTGCCCAGAAATACTCTCAGATTGTTCAGGCTGATGCCATCCTCTGTTTTCAGATGTTTTGAATTGTTTTGGCTGAACATCTTCCTCTTTTCTAAGTTTTCCAAGACATTCCTCACTCTTCTCAGTTGTGCAGGAAAATTCTTGGTTTGTTCAGGCAAACACTCTATGTATTGAACAGTCCAATAGATGTCCAAGACATCTATTGTGTTTAGGCTGACACACTCAATGTTCTCAGTTGTCCAGGACATCATTTGCTCTTCTCAGATATCCAGGACAACTGTCAGATAGTTCAAAGTGTTGCCTTCTTCTATTCTCAGTGGTCCAGCACAACTCTTGCTCTTCTAATTTGCTCAGACCAACTCTGGTATTGTTCAGGCTGACACCCTCCTCTGTTCTCTTTTGTCTAGGACAACTCTCATTATTCTCACTTGTCCAGAACAACTCTTGGATTGTTAAGGTCAGTGCCCTCCTCTGTTCTCAGTTTTCCAGGACAACTCTCACATTCTCTGTTGTCAAGGATGACTTCACTATTCTCATTTGCCCAGGATAACACTTTGATTGTTCAGCCTGATGCCCTTCTCTGTTTTATGCCATCAGGACAATTTACATATTATTCTTGCTGATGCCTTCCTCTGTTCTTACTTGTTTAAGGCAATTTTTGAATTCTTCAAAGTGAAGCCCTCCACTGTTCACAGTTGTCTAGGACAACCCTGGGATTTTTCAGGCTGACACTATTCTCTGTACTCAATTGTCTAGGACATTTTTTTGCTGTTCTCATTTGTCTAGGAAAAAAAATTGGATTTTTCAGGCCAATGCCCTCCTTTATCACAGTTGCCTAGGATATCTCTTGGCTTGCCCAGGCTGACACTTTCTTATTTTCTCTGTTGTCCAGGACAACTCTCAACTTTTTCAGGCTAACATCCTCCTCTGTTTTCAGTTGTCCAAGACAACTCTTGCTATTCTCATTGCTATGGAAAAGTGTCAGAATGTTTAGTCTCATGATTTCCTCTCTACTCAGTAGTCTAGGACAACTCTCTGATTATTTTGGCTGACACCATCCTCTAATCTCAGATGCACAGGATAACTCACACACTGTTCAATCTGAAGCCTCCTCTGTTATCTGATACCTGGGATTACTCAGTGTATTGTTCAGTGTGCCACCCTGTTCTGCTCACAATTGTCCAGGTCAACTCTCACTGTAATCAGTTGTACATGACAACTCTCAGATTGTTCAGGCTAAAATCTCCCCTGATCTCAGTTGTCCAAGGAAACTCTTGAATTGTTTGGCTGTAAATTCCTCTTTTCTTGGATGTCCAGGATAACTCTCACTGTTTTCATTTACACAGGACAATTCTTGGATTGATCAGGCTGAGGACTTCCACTGTTCTCTGTTGTCCAGGATAATTCTCAGATTTTCCAGCTGATGTACTCCTCTGCTCTCAGGTGTCCAGGACCTAACATGCTGCTTTCAGTTGTCTAAGAAAACTCTCAAAATATTCAGGCTGACATCCTCCTCTGTTCTCAGTTGCACAAGACAAATCTTGGATTGTTCAGGCCTCTGTCCTCTGCTGTTCTCAGTTGTAACCCATAACTCATGGATTGTTCAGTCTGAGGATGCACTCTGTTCTCAGTTGTCCAGATTAACTGGCAGATTTATCAAGCTGTCACTCTCTGCAGCTCTCAGTTGTCCAGAAAAAAAATTCACTGTTCTCAGTTGTCCAGAATAATTCTTGGATGGTTCAGGCTGACCACTTCCTGTGTTCTCAGTTGTCCATGACAACTATTGGATTGTTAAGGCTGATGCCCTCCTCTGATCTCAATAGTCAAGGACCACTCACTGCATTCAATTTTCCAGGAGAACTCTCAGATTGCTCAGGTTAACACTTTCCACTGTTCTCATTTTTGCAGAAAAACTCTTGCTGTTCCCAGTTGGCCAGGACAACCCTCAGATTGTTAAGTCTCCACCTTTCTCTGTTCCCGGGTGTCTAGGCCAAGTCTTGCCATTTTCAGGTTCCAGGAAAACTCTCAGATAGATCTGTCTGGTGACATACTCTGCTATCATTTGCCTAAGAAAACACATGGATTATTCAGCCTGATTCCCTCCTCAGTTCTCAGTTGTCCTGGGTAACTCTAGAATTGTTCAGGCTGAGACCCTCCTTTGTTCTCAGTGTTTCAGGACAACTCATGGATTGTCCAGGTTGTCATCCTTCTCCATTCTCTGTTGTGAGGATATTTCTCAGTTGTCAAGGAAAACTATTGTATTGTTCAGGCTGACTCCCTCCTCTGTTTCAGTTGTCCAGGAAACCCTCACTCTTCTAAGTTGCCCAGGACAACTCATGAATTTTTCAGTCTGTCTTCCTCCTCTCTTCAGTTGCCCAGGATAACTCTTGGATTGTTCAGTCTGCCATCCTCATCTGTTCTCAATTGTCCAGGACAACTCTCAATTTTCTCAGTTTTCAATGATAACTTTTGGGTTGTTTGGGCTTATACATACTAGTGTTCTCAATTTTCTAGGAAAACTCTTGAATTTTTCAGGGTAACAACTTCCTGTTTTCAGTTGTCCAGAACAACTTTCTCTGTTTTCATTTGCACAGGACAACTCTTGGATTTACCAAGCTGACACCATCCTCTGTTCTTTGTTGTCTGGGACAACACTCAGTTGTTACAGCTGATGCTCTCCTCTGTTCTCAGGTGTCCAGGACAACATATATTGTTCCTAGTTTTGCATGAAAACATTCTGTATATTCAGGCTGACACCCTCTTCTGTTCTCAGTTGTGAAGAAAACTCTTGCTATTCTCTGTTCCCCAGAGATGGTTCAGGCTAATGACCTACTCTTCTCTGTTGCACAAGACAAATCTTGATTGTTCAGACTAATGCTATCCACTTTTCTCATTTGTCCAGGATAACTCACAGATTGTTCAATCTGATGACATCCTCTGTTCTCAGTTGCTCAGGACAACCCTCAGATTGTTCAGGCTGACCACCTCCTTTGTTCTCAGTTGTCCCTGACAAGTCTCAGATTATTCTGGCTGATGGCTTCCTCTGTTCTCAGTAGTCAAGGACAACTTTCATTGTTCTAAATTGTCCAGAACTCTTAGATTGTTCAAGCTGACACCTTACTCTGTTCTCAAGTGTCCAGGACAACTCTCATTGATTTTAGTTGTCTAAGACAATTGTCATATTGTTCAGGTTGCACCATTCTCTGTTCTCAGATGTTAGGTCAAGTATTGCTATCCTCAGGTTTTCAGGATAACTCTGGGATTATTCTATCTGAGGACATTGTCTGCTTTCAGTTCCCTAGGACAACACTTAGATTGTTCAGCCTGACTCCTTCCTCAGTTCTCTGCTGTCCAGGGCAACTCTTGCTCTTCTCAGTTGCCCAGGATAGCTCTCAGATTATTCAGTCTGATGCTTTGTGGCGGCCATCAACAGAGGTGCTTAGCTCTCATCAAGACCAAAAATGTGACAAGGTCCATGGCTGGTCAAAGGAGGGATCAAGGATACCCGACTTGCAGAGGAGAGCTAAGCACTTCAAGACTTGGAGCCTAATTTCACCCTGTTTATACTTTTACAAAGGCCATTTTTTGAGCTCCTTGAGAAATATGCCTCATTGGGCGCTGGACTTGTTAGTCAATAACGGGCAACAGGACCCTCCCTCTCTCTCTCTCTGCGGCAAAGCCGCTGGGTCAACCTAAGACAGGGGCCTGGCCAATTGCTGCCATGGTTTCCAACGACGGGTAAG
>JAQZBX010076079.1:0-14494 GCA_029593785.1 Cabassous unicinctus | reverse complement strand
AATAAGTCCATTAGATTCAAGGAGAATGGACATAGACTCCTTCCCAGGATGGGAGAGGAGTCAAAGAATTTAGGGCAAGCTCTTTTTTTTAAAACTTTATGTCCAGTTTGTACTGACCTATGTGTGTCAATAACAGTGTGCTTGTGAGAGACGTTCTCAGCACTTATGAACATGAGGTGCTCAGGAGGGGGCAATGGGCTTCTTTTCCAGAAACCTGGGTCAAAGGCCAGCTCTTACCCCAAGAAACCCTGAATACTGTCTCAGCACTTATGCTGCAGGGTTCAGCTTGGAAACAAAGTGATGATAGCTCTTCAACTAGAAGGCAACATCTGGATTAGGCAGATGTGCTCCAGGGAAAAAAGCAAAACAGAAAGTGTGAGCAAGAGGGAAAAAGATGGAAAAGAAAAAGACACTGAGGGTAACAGATGTGGCTCAAGCAATTGAACTCCCATCTACCATATAGGAGGTCGAGGGTTCAATTCCTAGGGCCTCCTGGTGAAAGGCAAGCCGGCCCGTGAGGCAAGCTGGCCCAAGCAGAGAGCTGGCCCACTCAGAGAGCTGGCACAGCAAGATAACACAACAAAAGGGACACAGAGGAGAGAATAAGAGATGCAGCAGACCAGGGAGCTGAGGTGGAGCAAGAGATTGAGAACCTCTCTCCCACTCCGGAAGGTCCCGGGATCAGTTCCCAGTGCCGCTTAAAGAGAAAACAAGCACAGAAGAACACAGAGAGCAGATAGCAAGTGCAAAACAACCAGGGTGAGGGTGGGGATAAATAAATAAATAAATCTTAAAAAAAATAAAAATAAAAAAATGGAACAAGTGAAATGGCAGAACAGACAGAAGCAGAAAACAGATGCCAAAATGTAAAACACCAAATGGTCTCAACAGCCAGACTAGGGTTCTGCCTTCTCAATTCATTCTGAAAAGCTAGCCTGGGGCAAGGGTGGAGAGGAGCAGGAAGCACAGTGTTTGGTGAAAAAATAGAAAGTGTTGGGAGAGGAAATAGGAGACTGAAAAGATATCAACATGAAGAGACCAGGGCGATGACCAGCTAGGCAGGAGGCGTCCAGGAACCCTGGGAGGCACCAATGACATAGCCACATGTTTCTAACTGAGAATCCTGGGCCTGACCACCCAACACCCAATGTGGCTTCCACCTGCCCTATGTCTGCACCTCTGGCTCAGATAATGAGCAATAGTGATTGTACCCTAACTCGTCTATTTTCTCAGGAGTGAACTCTGCAAAGAAGTTCACCTTGGGGTTCAGGGCACTGGGCAGGATTCAGGCCTCTAAGTAGCTGATGAGCTCCCACAGGGCCTGCAGGAAGCGGTGGGCCAGCATATCTGGAGACCAGTTAGACTTCTCTTGGGCCAAGTGGAGGTTAATGTTGGTGAGCTGGCTGGCAGTGAGATGGCCAAGAGCTGGAGTGGACCTTGCATATGGCTTTGAGGATCTTGAGACACAGGATTGGAAGCCTGAGTCGACCTGGTTGAAAGCCCACAGGTGTGCTCAGCTGCCACAAGTTGTCATACTGGGTTAGCCAGTGTGGTCTGGCTACCAAGACAGTGTCACCAAGGGTCACTGATGAGCAGGAAGTCAATGATGAGATGCCTGTCATGCTCATACTGCAGTTCCAGGGTCAGAGCCTCCACGGGTGGTGCTGGTTGGATCTCAGAATCCAAGAGGGACCCTATGGCCAGCCAGTTGATGGAGCCAGCCGCTACCTTCTCAAATGTGTCTGCCACTGTCTTTGGGGAAGGATAGCACCCTACTATACAGTAGTCTCAGTAACTGCTACCTCGAGGAAAGTATTCTGGGCTCTCATGACGAACCAGGAAGAAGCCAGGGACATTCATGATGGTGTCCTCTCCAGAGAAACATGACCACAGATTCTGCTCCAGCACGAGGGGCACAATGAGTAGGATGTGGTCAGCTGTCACTACCTGCAGGTCATCATAGAGGTTGCCACTCAGATACATGCCCCGAAGTGACATGTCAGGCAACCTGGCCCACAGGAAGCCCTCAAGTTTGGCACATAAGTCCACGGCTGCTTGCTTGGCCTGATCCTGCTCGCCAGCAGGGATGGCTGCCCAGTTCCGGTAGTAACAAGGAAGTTTCTCCTGTGTTGAAGGCCAGGGAGTCTGTAGGAAGGGTCTGCAGGAACCAGCTCAGGCCTGTCTTCATGTCTTTATTCATCAGCCAAGGGGATCCCATGCAGTTTGGCTTCTCCCAGCTCCTTTTCCAAACTGCATGGCTCAGGAGGGTGGGGCTGGTCGGGGCACTGACTGCCCGATTGTACATCTGCTTAACCGCCATTGTGGCAATGCCCAGCATGGCTGCTCCGCCCACCTCCAGCACCAGCTGGGCATTGGAGAGCCTAAAATCAATGGCCGCGCCTATGCCATTGTCATCTTTCTTGCCTTTGCGTTCACCAGCGCCTGCCATTGCTCACCTGAGGCTTCTTAATGCAATCGTGAGGTGCGGTGGGAGAGAGCAGAAGTGTCTATAGAAGACACCTTTGTCCTCTTTCCCTTGGAATCAGGAAGGGAAGGAAATGGAGAGGATCCTAAATAATCTTCCCTAGTCTGCTGTGGAGGAAGACCAGGTCCTTCTCCAGCTCCTCTCCTGGACCTCAGGATCCTCTAGCTTCTGATTTTTCCAGAACTCGTGGTGGATGGAGGCAAAGTAGAAGTCTCCATCAGTGTAACGAAGCTCTTGGCCCCGGTGCAGCAGAGCCAGGTAGAGACTCAGCCCTGCCGCTGGGCTCCACTGGGCCATGAAGCCTGGCAGGAGCTGGGTGTCAAGCCACGGGCCACACTCTGCCACTCTTCAGGCTTCGCCTCTCACCAGGTACTTCTCCTGGGGTCACCCACCAACATGGCCCCTTCACTTCTAGAACACGACCTTAGGCCAAGCTGTAAAATGGCCATAGTTTGTCATCTGGCCACAAATTATTTACAGTTACCCTGCATGCAAAACAAATTCATGCAGACCTCTGAAAAGTCTCAACCAAAATTATAGCAATGGGTTTGAAATTCAGTATCTCATCAACCACATCATTTCAAGTGAGAATGAGGCTCAATGAGTTGAGTCCCTGGTGAAGACTGGTGAACTAAAGAGACAGGTAACCTGCCTCCCCTATCTCAAATCCAACACACAATGGTGTAACAGGCACAGAATAACTACAGTAGACATTCCCACACCAAAGGGAGAAATGGAAGACAATCATTGGCCCATAGCAACTCTGAAGTATAACCAGGTATGGTTGTCAGTTTCTTTTTTAGGGCTCAATACTGTTCCCTGGGAATAATTCTCTGTGGCTATTGATTATGTCCTCTGGGCTCTTAGTACTGCCCCATGAATCATCTTTCCTTTTCCTTAAGAAATGTCTTGTGTTTGTAGCTGGGTAGTTCTCTCAGCCTACTTTCTTGCCTATAGCAGTTTGAGGGTCAAAGTTGTCTTTTCATTTTGTACTATTTCTATCACTTCCAGATCAAGCTGATCTTATTCCTTTAAAACTTACTGGGTTTCTAATGTGTCAATTTATAAATCTGCTCCATTAGTCGAAAGCACATCCACATCAACATAAGCTTTCTTTAGCCTGGCCTCCCTGTGAGGAGTAGAAACCCTTAAGATCCTTAGAAACCCTATCATGTAATAGAGAGGATCTGAAAAGCACACCCTTAAGATTCTTAGAAGACTGCTTCTATTTTTTTAAATTTTTATTGTTGTAACATATATACACCTCAAATGTTCCCATTTTAACCACTTTCAAGTATATAATTGAATGGTATTGGTTACATTCACCATTGTGCTACCATCACCACTGTTGGTTACCTAAAGTTTTTCATCACTTCAAACAGAGACTCTGCACCCATTAAGCAATAGCTCTGCTTTTCTCTCTTCCCCCAGGCCCTGGTAACCTGTAATCTACTTTCTGTTTCTATGAGTTTGCTTATTCTAGGTATTTCATACTTTATTTGACTTTTTGTGCCTGGCTTATTTCACTCAACACGTCTTCAAAGTTCATCCATGCTATAGCATGTATTAGAACTTTATTCCTCTCTGAATGGGTCCATGAGGGATCATCTTAAATTTTCTGATGTCTTAAAGAACTTTTATGTTTGCTTGTTTTGTTTTTCTTAGAGACTTTTGGGTGGTGATTTTGGCTTTACCTTACCCTGAGACCACATTTTCCTGACAGTACCTTGGATTTGATCTTTGCCTTCGGGTCATTTCTTATTTTGAGGACACTTTGTTAGCTGGAAAGATTGTCCTGGGCTTAGCTTGGACTGTCACCTAAAGCATCTCCATATGAGCTCTCTATGCAGCTTGGGCTTCCCCACAGCGTGGTAACCGGGAGCATCTGGAGAGTCAGGACGCCTCAAGAAGCAGGCGGAAGCTGCATGGCTCACTTGACTTTTCCTGAGGTATCAAGTAATGTCCTTTGCTTCCTGCCATTTAAGTCTTTTCTTCAAAGCAGTTATAAGCCCTCCCAGATTCATGGGTAGGGGACATAGACCTCACCTTTACTTAGAAGATTAAAAATTTGGGATTATGTTTTAAAAACCCGCAATGCCCATGGCTTCGCATCTCTAATTTGCTGCTGACTCTCAGATCTGTGTCTCTAGCCTTGACATTTCCCCTAAATACTAAACTCATGATTCACCTGTCTAATAAATATTTTACTAGAATTCACGAGCATAAAAAACAAACAGAAACTGACCCACCCAGAATCATATTTCTGGGTATCTACCCTATAAAGAGTACATGCATTTATTCAACACAAGATCATTTAAAAGAGTAAGAAGTCATAAGTGAGCTTAAAACCCATCAGTAAAAGAAACTGTTTAGTCATTTTTAGGCTATCCACTGGATGGGAAGAGAGGTATCTATTAAAAATGATAAGTATGAAGATTATATAGCGGTATCTTTGAAATACCATGAATAGGGAAAAAAGCAGCATGAAAAGTGCATTTCCACTACAATTATAAGAAAACAATGTATGCATACATGTAGGAAGAAAAAAGAAAATTGAGGACAATTGTGCTGGAAAGTTGACATTATGGCTGATTTATTATATTTTTTTCTATTCTCCTCCCAGTTTTCTTTTATGTTATGTTATTTTATAACCTAAAAATGTATTTAAAAAATCAAACCCAGAACTATCTCAAACTCAACTTGTCATTTCACACTTCCAAACTTCTAATTATTCCCTTGTTTGCTTTCTTTCTTTCCCTAAATCTCAGTTAAAGCCATTTTCATACTCTAGTAGTCCTGGCTAGAAACTTCAAAGTCATCATTCCGTTCTTTTTTTCTTTTTTTAAAATAGTCTTCACATACAATTAACATTTGAATACCCTGAATTCTATTTCTCCAATGTCTCTGTAATAAATAATTGCTAAATAATTAATGAAATAGATGTAAAATTACTTGTAGATTTATATAGAACTATACAAACATATACCAGGCTTTGAACCCCAACTCACCACTTATTATCTGAGTGAGCTTGGGCAAGTTTCCCACATTTTCTGGGCTCAGTTTCCTCAATGAGGTGTGAGGATATCATACTTGCCTTGGATATAATATTGTGAGTATTAAATTATATTTTATATAATATGGTGCCTGGAACAAAGCAGGTACTTAATAAATGACAATTATTTTGTGGAATATAAGAATCTTTGGCTATAAGCATTTATACCCATACATTTTCCTCGCACGTCAATAAGAAAAGCAAACACGCAAAATGATAGACAAATTTAAAAGCAAGATTATGTCATCTCTAAATGTATTCTCATTGATACTCCAGGACAATGGCAAATGAACAGACCAACAAACCTCAGGTGGGTACAAAACAAGTTTGCAATCAGAAATAAGATGCCGTGAAAAATCAATGATCTCCTAGTCAATATTAATCTCCCATCAATAAAGGCCCATATCTTTCCCTCTTTATGGTAATTGCCCCAGTGATCTGCTTAAAGCAGCTCTAAGAGTACTTAGAGAGGCAGCCGATAGCATCTTATCAGGGATCAGAGCAGCAGTGTGAGGTGCACCAGGGCTGGGCCCGGTCTCCAGGAAAATGTGCCCTTCAGAATGGCCCGTGTAATTTGAGAAAGGGTCTCTGGGTGTCACAGAGCCAGACTGTGTTTGCCAATGGGTATTTCTTTAGACCCCACTCTTCCTGGCTGATGCCCGACCCTGCTAGCCTGCATGAGCGTGAGCTATCATTTCTGTCTTAGAAGCTTTAAGGATTCACTGAAACAAAATAGTCTTGGGCTTGGCTTACCACTTAAGCCAGTGTCCTCAGGAATTTCATTGTGTGTGCTGTGGAAGGCCTTTTGACATTAAACAAGTTACTCTGCTGGTGGCAACTTAGACTCCTCTCCTTCTTAGAAGACTTAAATATGCACCTTCTGAACTTATTGGCATTGAGGGCCCCTGTCCAGAGAACCCAATTTCACTTTCAATAAAAGCCCACTATTCCCATAGAGATCTAACTTCTATCAAGTGACTTGCATTGTTCTCCAAATTGACATTAATAAATTTATAGATCCATTGTCAGTGGGTTAATATTTTGGTTCAAGGTGGTTTACAGACTATGAAGACCTGACCTTTGAGAGGTGATATCGCCTTCCTTGGCCATCCCTTTGGCTTCCCTTTCTTTCTCTATGGCCTACCCCCATTCCCACCTCAGTACCATTTGTCACACTTTGGGGGTCACGGTTTCAGGTGCTTCCAGTAATAAAGAAACACTCTTACTTTTGTAGCTAAGAAACCATATGAGGCACTCATAATTGAGCAGTGATGCCCCCAACTTTAATGCACCCCCACTCATGTAAGAATTTAATGTCCAGTGGGTTTGTTCATTTTCAAAAGTGTCCTTTAAATTTTATATGGGCAGAATAATCCAGAAATTTATAGGCTACCTCCCTTTCTATACACCTATATTCTATTTCGCTTAGTCGACCACATCCTTTTTTATATTTTACCCAGACCTGTCCAAGTGGCACATGCTGTTTAAAATCATAATGACAGACATTACTTTGATGTTACTTTTTATTTCTTAACTTAGCCATCACTCACAGTGGCTCGGCTTCAACTGAACAAGGCACTTAAAAAAAGGGACGCTATTATATGCATTAAATTTTCATTGCTCTGTAACATATCAAAAGATCGCACCATTTCTGATTTACAGTTTGGGTTGGAAATTAACTTCAAAAGGCAAGAAATGGAAAAGTGGAGGCATGTTCTCTCATGGCTTATTACTGAAAATGGAGAAGAGATGTAAATGATAACCAAAGGTTTCTCTTGTTGAACAAAAGAAGGAATATCCATTCATCTTATACATGTGTTTATATCCCCTTATAGACTTGATCTGCCTCTTAAATCTTATGGACTCATTGGGATAACTATTTTGCAAACAACTTCCTATATTACTGTCCCGGGGTTATACCATAGAGTAACAGAAATTAGCACTTGCAGAAACCTCAAGGGATGAAAAATGTCCTTCCCATTGCTTTCAGGCAAACGTGACATTAACAGCATTATTTCTAGACTTGATATATTTCAGGGACTTTAAGTTATCTGTCCAATTTACACCTGGTTAGTGGTAAAGGGAATCTGGAACCAAGTAATCTGTCTTCTAGTTCAGTAGTCTTCCTTTTTTTTTTTTAAGATTATTTATTTATTTATTTATTTCTCCCTCCCTGCTTCATGTGCTTGCTGTCTGCTCTCTCTGTGTTCTTCTGTGTCTGCTTGTCTTCTCTTTAGGTAGCACTGGGAACCGATCCTGGGACCTTCTGGAGTGGAGAGAGGCATTCAATTTCTTGAGCCACCTCAGCTCCCTGGTCTGCTACATCTCTTAGTTGTCTCTCTTTTGTGTCTCTTTTTGTTGCATCATCTTGCTGTGCCAGCTCTCCTCGTGGGCCAGCACTCTTGCATGGGCCAGCTCTACGTGGGCCAGCTTGCCTTTCACCAGGAGGCTCCAGGAATCGAACACTGGACGTCCTATATGGTAGACAGGAGTTCAATCGCTTAAGCCATATCTGCCTCCCCTCAGTAGTCTTCCTTTTACTACACAAAGACTTCATTTTGCAATATCAGTATAAGAGAGCTCATTGGGAAATGCTTGATTTGGTGCCGCAAACTTTTTAAAAAAAATTTATTGTGGTAACATATATAAAACACAAAATTTTTCATTTTAACCACTTTCATGAGCAACAATTCTGTGATATTAAGTACATTCACAATACTGTGCTACCATCACCCCCATCCACTACCAAAACTTTTTCATGACCTTAAACAGAAACTCTGTACCCATTAAGCAATCACTCCCCATTCTCCCTCCCCTAGCCCTTGGTAATCTGTAATCTACTTTCTGACTCTATAGTATTTCATATAAGTGAATTCATACGATATCTATCCTTCTGTGTCTGGCTTATTTTCCTCCACATGATGTTTTCCATGTTCATCCATGTTGAAGCATATCAGAACTTCATTCCTTCTTATAGCTGAATGATATTCCATTGTGTGCCTGTAACACATTTTGTTCATCCATTCATCTGTTGATGGACACTTGGGTTGTTTCCACTTTTTGACTATTGTGAATAATGCTGCTATGAACATTGGTGTACAAGTATCTGTTTGAATCCCTGTTTTCAATTATTTTGGGTATATACCTAGGGTGTCAAAAACTTTGGGACCCTCTGGATTCATTGTTTATCTAACACTTACCTCCACACCTCACAGTTCCTCTTTTTTTCTAACTATGTAACTCATCACCCTGAATAACTGGCTCTCACTAGTACAGCTTCCTCAGACCTCATCATTTTAAGGCATCTCTCTAGTTCTAAGCTGACATTTGATGCATCCCATCTCCAAACATACCCCCTTTCCTGGCACATGCTTCTCTGACCCCACTAACCTCTCCCCTTGTTTCTTCTCCATTTATTCTTTCAATCTGTCTTTCTTGATGATATTTCTTAGTCCCAAAATCCACACCATCAGCCCTTTATGTAATACCCTCAATAAAATTCCAGAATCTCTTTTGCCTCCTTTTTAAAAAAACCCTTGATCACCTTTGTACTGACTTTGCCTTTTGGACTTGAGGCACTTTTTATTTTATTTTTTTAATTTTTAATTTTTTAAAAGATACTTAGATTACATAAATGTTACACAAAAAATATAGGGATTCCCATATGCCCCACCTCCCACACCTCCCACAACCTCCCACATAAACTTCCTTCATTAGTGTGGCACATTAATTGCAATTGTTTAACACATCCTGGGGCTTTACCATTAAGCTTGGACCATAGCTCACATTGTAGACCACACTCCCACACAGTTCTGCATGTTATGTGATGATACAAAATGGCCTGTATTTGTCATTGCAATGTCACTCAGGACAATTCCCAAGTCCTGAAAAATCCCCCATATTACAACTGCTTTTCCCTCTCCCTCTTCCCAGAGCCTCCGGTGGCCACTGGCTCCACACCAATGTTGTAATTTCTTCCATTGCTTGAATCACAATATGTCTATAGTAGAATACAAGTAAGTCCATTGTAGTTCATAGCTCTTCCCCCCAACCTGAGGAGTCTGGGATTGTGATGTCCACTCCACCTCCAATTGAGAGGGGGCTTATATCCCATGGGGAAGATGGATGGGATTATCTTGCCTGCAGCTGTAGACTATCTCCAATCCCTGGGACAGCCATTGTCCATCATCATCTCCCCACCAGTTGTCCTGGGTGAGTCCAATGCGCTGTAGAGTAGGAGTTGCTGCTCCACCAACGTTCCGGGCCCAGCTGGGATATAGACAACCCAAAGACTCAAGTCTCTGGATGCACACCTACAATCTCCAGCACCAAATATAGGTTTGAATAGAAGGGACAGATGAGCCATGTGCAGGGAAGACATAGCTGAGTCCAACTTCGTCATTCTCAGGAGCACAAACTCCAAAGTAGGACCCACTGGCAAGGCACCAAGCTCCGGAGCTATCCACCCTGACATAGGACCTGGGTGTCTCCAGAGCTCTCAGGAGCCTCACTATTTGGGGTGATATGATGACCTCACCATTAAATATCCCCTGTTTGATCTATTCAATTCCTCCCACCCCATCCCCCCCGGGCCCACAACGATCCCTTGGCTTGACTCGCTGGATGACAAGATTTGACACACTGGTTTGTCCTCCCTTATTAGGAACCGCCCTTGTTCTTGAGAGACTCCCGCCTGCTTATTTCTGAACAAATAGGTCCTCCCAAAGATGGGAGTCCAACTCCTTCCCGCTCATTATGTGGGTCTCCACCAACTGATACAACACATTATGACAGAATGAACACTCACACACTCCCTAGAAGCCTGCTCCAGGTGCACCCTGTCCCAAATGCTCCCCCAACCAACACCCTAAGCTAGTGACCCTTCCTTATCATTTTGCCATAAGAGCATTCCCTCCTCTGTACTTTCAACCTCTGTACTTTCAATCCCCAGTGTTCACCTGGTCCCTCTCCCAACCCTCCCCCCAGTATCCTGGACCTTCTGACCCACCCTTCCCAATCTACCCACCTGTCAACCCTGCACCACCTAACCCAATAATATCAAAACCCTCCTGTCCTATCCCTTCAATACACAACTACTCTCATCACTTTACCATAGATTACATCTGTATGGGTGATGGCTCACAACCTTCTCTTCTCTTTCTATTTCTTGTAAACCTATCTTACAGACAATAGCTCTCTGAGACTGCTCAATTTCCTTAATTCATATCAGTGAGGTCATGTACTGTTCAACCTTCAATGCTTGGTTTGCTTCACTCAACATAAGGTCTTCAAGATTCATCCATGTTATCCCATGTGTTAGCACTTTATTCCTTCTTACAGCTGAGTAATATTCCATTGTATGTATGTACCACATTTTGTTTATCCATTCATCTGTTGATGGGCACCTGGGTTGATTCCAGCTTTTGGCAATAGTGAACAATGCCGCTATGAACATTGGTGTGCATATATCTGTTTGTGTCTTTGATTTCAATTCTTCAGGGTATATACCCAGCAGTGGAATTGCTGGATCATATGGAAATTCTATAGTTAGTTTTTTGAGGAACCACCAAACTGTCCTCCATAGTGGCTGGACCATTCTACAATGCCACCAGCAGTGGATGAGGGTTCCCATTCCTCCACATTCTCTCCAACACTTATATTCTGCTGTTTTTTTAATAGTCGCCATTCTAATGGATGTAAGATGGTATCTCATTGTAGTTTTGATTTGCATTTCCCTAATAGCTGCGATGTCAAGCATCTTTTCACGTGCTTTTTAGCCATTTGTATTTCTTCCTTGGAGAAGTGTCTTTTCAGGTTGCTTACCCATTTTTAAAATAGGTTGTTTGTCTTTTTACTTCCAAGGTGTAGGATTTCTTTATATATGCAGGATATTAGGCTCCTATCAGATATATGGTTGCCAAATATTTTCTCCCATTGGGTAGGCTGCCTTTTTACTTTCTTGATAATGTCCTTTGAGGTGAAGAAGTTTTTAATTTTGAGGAGATCCCATTTATCTATTTTTTCTTTTGCTGTTCATGCTTTGGGTGTGAAGTTCATGAAACCTTTTCCTATTCCAGGATTCTGTAGATGCTTCCATACATTATCTTCCAAGATCTTTATGGTCTTGGCTCTTATATTTAGATCTTTGATCCATCTTGAGTTGATTTTTGTATAAGGTGTGAGATGGTGTTCCTCTCTCATTCTTTTGGATGTGTATATCCAGTTCTTCAAACACCATTTGTTGAAGAGGCCATTCTCTCCCAACTGAGTGGGCTTGTATATGATGACTGTATTTGTGAGGATCTATATCGGAACTCTCAATTAGGCTCCATTGGTCAGTATGTCTATCCTTGTGCCAATACCATGCAGTTTTGACCACTGTAGCTTTGTAGTATGTTTTAAAGTCAGGTAGTGTGATACCTCCAACTTCATTTTTCTTTTTCAATATGTCTTTGGTGATTCAGGGCCTCTTACCCTTCCAAATAAATTTTGAAGTTAGTTTTTCCAACTCATTAAAAAATACTGTGTTGAATTTTATTGGGATTGCATTAAATCTGTAGATTAGTTTGGGTAGGATAGATATCTTGATGAGGTTTAGTCCTCCTATCCATGAACAGGGAATATTCTTCCATTTATTTAAGTCTTCTTTGATTTCCTTTAACAGTGTTGTATAGTTTTCTGTATATAAGTCCTTTACATCTTTAATTAAATTTATTCCTAGGTATTTGATACTTTTGGTTACTATTGTAAATGGTATTTTTTTCTTGATTTCCTCCTCAGATTGCTCGTTATTGGTGTACAGAAATGCTACTGATTTTTGAGCATTGATCTTATAGCCTGCGACTTTACTGAACTCCTTTATAAGTTCTAGAAACTTTGTTGTAGATTTCTCAGGCCTTCCTATGTATAGGATCATGTCATCTGCAAATAGTGAAATTTTTACTTCTTCCTTTCCAATTTGGATGCCTTTTACATCTTTTTCTTGCCTCAGTGCTCAAGCAAGTACTTCTAAGACAATGATAAATTGGAGCAGTGATAGTGGGCATCCTTGTCTTGTTCCCGATCTTAGAGGGAAAGCTTTTAGGATTTCACCACTGAAGATGATGTTGGCTTTGGGTTTTTCATATATACCCTTTATCATGTTCAGAAAGTTTCCTTCTATTCCTATCTTTTGTAGTGTTTTTATCAAGAAAGAATGCTGTACTTTGTCAAATGCTTTTTCTGCGTCTATAGAGATGATCACGTGATTTATTTCTTTCAATCTGTTTATGTGGTGCATTACATTGATTGTTTTGTTTATGTTGAACCATCCTTGCATACCTGGAATGAAATACACTTGGTCATGGTGTATAATTCTTTTGATATGTTGTTGAATGTGATTAGCAAGTATTTAGTTGAGAATTTTAGCATCTAGGTTCATTAGAGAGATTGGTCTGTAATTTTCCTTTCTTGTGGCATCTTTGTTTGGCTTTGGTATTAGGGTAATGTTGGCTTCATAGAATGAGTTAGGCAATGTTCCTTCTACTTCTATTTTTTAGAAGAGCTTAAGCAGGATAGGTGTTAGTTCTTTCTGGAATGTTTGGTAGAATTCACCAGTGAAACCATCTGGTCCTGGGCTCTTCTTAGTTGGGAGATTTTTGATGACCGAGTCTATTTCTTCACTTGTAATTGGACTGTTGAGTTCATCAATTTCTTCTTTCATCAATGTAGGGTGCTTGTGAGTTTCTAGGAATTTGTTCATTTCCTCTAAATTATCATTCTTGTTGGCATGTAATTTTTCCAAGTATCCTCTTATGATACCCTTTATTTCTGTGAGGTCAGTGGTGATAGCCCCTTCCTCATTTCTTATTTTGTGTATTTGCATCTGCTCTCTCTTTTTCTTTGTTAGTCTGGCTAAGGGTTTGTCAATTTTATAGATCTTCTCAAAGAACCAGCTTTTGGTTTTGCTTATTTTTTCCTAGTGCTTTCTTATTTTCTATTTCATTTAATTGTGCTCTAATCTTTGTTATTTCCTTCTTTCTACTTCCTTTGGGGTTAGTTTGTTGTTGTTTTTCCAATTCCTCCAGGTGTGCAGTTAGGTCTTCAATTTTAGCTCTTTCTTCTTTTTTGATATAAGCATTTATGACTATGAATTTCCCTCTCAGAACAGCTTTGGCTGCATCCCATAGATTTTGATATGCTGTGTTGTCATTTTAATTTGTTTCAAGGTAGTTACTTATTTCTTTTGAGATTTCCTCCTTAACCCACTGTTTGTCTAAGAGTGTGTTGTTTAACTTCCATATCTTTGTGCCCAATCTGGTTCTCTGGCCCTTAGTGATTTCCAATTTCATTCCATTGTGGTCAGAGAAATTACTTTGGATAATCTCAGTCTTTCTGAATTCATTGAGAGTTGTTCTGTGGCCTAGCATGTGGTCTATCTTGGGTATGATCCATGTGCACTTGAGAAGAATGTATATCCCACTGTATTTGGGTGTAGTGTTCTGTATATATTTATTAGGTCCAGATTCTCTAAAGTATTATTCAGAGTCTTTGTTTCTTTACTGATTCTCTGTTGGAATGTTCTGTCTAATGGTGATAATGGTGTATTAAAGTCCCTCACTATAATTGTAGAGGCATTTATGTCTCCACTTAGTCATTCCAGTGTTTACCTCATGTACTTTGAGGTGCCCTGATTAAGTGCATAAATGTTTATGATTGTTCTTTCTTCTTAAAAGATTACCCTTCTTACTAATATATAGTGTCCATCTTTGTCTCTTACAGTAGTTTTGCATTTAAAGTCTATTTTTTCTGATATTAATATAACTACTCCCACCCTTTTTTGGTGGTTGTTTGCTTTTAAAATTGTTTTCCAGCCATTCACTTTCAGCCTCCTTGAATCCCTTGATTTAAAAGGCCAGAATGATGAAGAAAGAGAAAAAGAAAAAAGAAAGGACACAAAGAAAAAAGTTAATAAAAAT
>JAQZBX010076078.1:0-14489 GCA_029593785.1 Cabassous unicinctus | reverse complement strand
TGTTCCTGTTTCTGGTCTGCGTGGAGAATGAAGGTGTAGAGGGGGTGTGTGCTGTGGAGGAGGGCATGGGGGAAGGCGAGGAGCTGGCACTGAGGGCTTAATTTCCTCCCAGCTTCTTGTCAACTGAATGGCCTTTCTTTTGTAGAACCTGCTTTACGTTTCCTTCCACACAATCATAGGCGTTTCTCATTTTGGAGTTCTGGGTTTTCGTATCATCTTTAACCATAAAAAGGCTATGCTTATTGGCATAAAGATAGACTCATTGATCGATGGAATTGAATTGAGAGTTCAGAAATAGACCCACACCTCTATGGTCTACTGATTTTTGATAAGCCTACCAACTCTACCTTTCTGGAACGGAACAGTCTCTTCAACAAATTGTACTGGGAGAACTGGATATCCATAACCAAAAGAATGAAAGAGGACCCCTATCTTACTCCCTATACAAGAATCAACTCAAAATGGATCAAAAACCTAAACATAAAAGCCAGGACCATAAAACTCCTAGAAGATAATGTATGGAAATATCTACAAGACCTTGTAGTAGAAGGGGGTCTCTTAAATCTTATGCCCAAAGCATGAGAAGCAAAAGAAAAATAGATAAATGGGACCTACTCAAAATTAAACACTTTATACCTCATAGGACTTTGCAAAGAGGGTAAAAAGGCAACCTACTCAATGGGAGAAAATATTTGGAAAACACACATCCAACAAGGGTCTAATATCCATAATATATAAAGAGATCCTACAACTCAACAATAAAAAAACAAAGGGCCAGATTAAAAAATGGGCAAAAGACCTGGCTAGATATTTTTCTAAAGAAGAAATGCAAATGGCAAAGAAAATTATGAAAAAATGTTCAACATAACTGGCTATTAGGGAAATGCAAATCAAAGCTACAATGATATGTCATTTCATACCTACTAGAATGGCATCTATTAAAAAATCAGAAGACTACAAGTGGTGGAGAGGATGTGGAGAGATAGGAATGCTTATTCACTGTTGGTAGGAATGCAGAATGGTATAGCCACTGTGGAAGTCTGTTTAGTGGTTCCTAAGTAAGTTAGACATAGGGCTACCATGTGACCCGGCAATACCACTCCTAGGTATATACCAGAAGAACCGAGAGCAGTGACATGAACAGATATCTGCACACCAATGTTTTTAGCAACATTATTCATAATTGCCAAAAGATGGAAACAACCCAGATGCCCATCATTGATGAATGGATAAACAAACTGTGGTATATATACACGATGGACTGTTACTCAGCTGTAAGAAGAAATGAAGTTATGAAGCTTATGACAACGTGGATAAACCTGGAGGTCGTTATGTTGCGTGAAGCAAGCAGGCACAAAAGGACAAATATTGTATGACTTCACTATTATGAACTAAATATAATGAGCAAACTCAGGGAGTTAATAGCTAGAATATAAGTCACCAGAGAAAAGAATGTGATTAGAGAATGGAAAGCTGAGGTTTTATCTATGCAGAATTGGTAAAAAGTTGTTTGTAAATGTTTCGAAATGAGTAGAAATGGTGAGAGCACATCATAGGATTGGTAATTAGCAGCCCTCACACATTGGTATGACAGTGGTTTGTTTTGTTGTTGTTGCTTTGGAATAATGAAAATGCTCTAATATTGGTTGAAGTGACAAATGCACAACCTGGTGATTATACTGAATGCCATTGATTGCACACTTTAGATAAATTATATGGTTTATGAACAAAAAAAATAACAGGGGAGAAAATACATCAAATGTAAGATATGGACTATAGTTAGTAGCAATATTTGCCGATGCTCTTTCGTAATTCCTTACAAATATTTCACAACAATGCAGGGTGTTAGTGGTGGGGTGAGGTATGGGAGCCCCACATGACGTTATGCATGTTTGTTCTGTAAGCTCACAGCTTTTACTATATACCTATTGTTTATGTATATTCATGTATGAATGATATACTTCAATAAATTGTTTTTAAAATGAAAAAAGGCAATGCTGACGTCCACTGAGTACTGTCATAGCAGCCGCTCGGCCTCCGAGGACCCAGCGGGCACATTGATCCTCAGTGTATGTCTCACGGTCACTTGGAACAGAGGCCTCCCAAATTTTAAACAGCTGGATTGAGATAACTTACATTCCAGGAAATTCACCCGTTTTAACAGGACTATTCAATAGTCTTTAGTGTATTACAGAGTTGTACCACTATCACCACAATTTAATTTTAAAACTTTCCCATCTCCTGAAAAAGAAAGCCTATACCCATTTGCAGTCATTCCCCAACTCCCTCCAAATCCCCCAGCTCTAAGCAACAACGAATCGGCTTTCCTTCTCTATAGATTTGCTTATTCTGGACATTTCCTATAAATGGAATCATACAATAAATGGCCTTTGAGTCTGGCCTATTTCACCTAGCATCAGGCTTTTGAGATTCACGCACACTGTGGCATGCACCAGCACTTCATCCCACTTACTCCTGCTAAATAGTATTCCATTGCATGGGTAGACCACGTTTTGTTGATCCATTCATCAGTTGGTGGACATTTGAGTTGTTTCCACTTTTTGGCTATTATGTATAATGCTGTTATGAACATTCTTGTACAAGCTTTTATGAGGATGTATGAATCATATCTCCTAGGTAGATACTTACGAGCGGAATTGCTGGGTCATATGTTAACTCTATGTCTAACATTTTGAGGAACTGCCAAACTGTTTGTCAAAGTAGCTGCACCATTATACATTCCCACCAGTAATATATGAGGATTCTAATTTCTCCACATGCTCATTAACACTTCCTATTATCTGTCTTTCTGATGATAGCCATTCTCATGGTTGTGAATTGGTATCTCACTGTGGTTTTTTGCTTGTGTTTTCCTAATGACTAATAGGATCTTTTGGATATCTTTTTTTTTTTTTCCTTTTTTTAGAAAAGTTTGTTCAGAATTGTTGCCCATTTTTAAAGTAGGTTATTTGTCTTCTTGTGATTCTGTTCTCAGAGTTCTTTATATATTCTGGAGACAAATACCTTATCGGATATATAATTTGCAAATATTTTCTCCAAAGTCTGTGGATTGTCTTCTCACTTTCTTGATGGTATAGTTTGAAGTGCAAAAGCTTTGATGAAGTAAAAAATACTTTTCTTTGGCCAATTAGGCTTTTGGTGTCATATCTAAGAAACAGTTACCCAATTCAGGGTCATGAAGATTTACTCTTGTGTTTTCTTCTAAGAGTTTTATTGCTTTAGCTCTTACATTTAGGCCTGTGATCCATTTTGAGTTCATTTCTGTGGATGGCATGAGGAAGGGTCCACTTTCATTCTTTCACATGTGGATATCCAGTTTTCCTGGCACCATTTGTTGAAGAGACTATGCTTTTACCCACTGAATGGCACCTTTGTCAAAAATCAAATTACCATAAATCTAAGGATTTATTTCTGGATTCTCAAGATTGGTCCATAAGTAAGTCTGTCTTTATGCCAGTAGTACACTTTCTGGATTACTTTAGGTTTATAGTAAGTTTTGAAATAAGGAAGTGTGAGTCCTCCAACTTTGTTCTTCCTTTCAAGATTGTTTTGGTTATTCAGGGTCCCTTATATTTGGACATTAATTTTAAGAGCAGCTTATTAGCGTCTGTAAAAAAAAAAATTTTAAGCCATAAGGAGTACTGCCATTTTAACAAAATTAATCTCATCATCCCGGCCCCAAGAGGTACACTTAATACATCGATTTACTGTCAGTCACCAATTACCTAAAGGGGGGACACGGAGCTCAGGTCCACCATTTTCCTTTCAATTAGAGTCAGGTTGCAGCACTGAGAAAACAGTGAAGGAGTCACTGGACAAAATAAGCAAATTGTATGTTGCTTTGATTTTCTTCAGAAATTTGGGAAGATGCTTTGAAAATCTTCAGCCTTTTAATCATCTTTATCAGGTTTGGTTTGGTTTTTTAGTTTCCATCTGTGCCTGGTTCTGTTCTAGTTGCTACAGAAATCCAGTTGACCCTGGACAGGCCTGTTCATCTACTCTAGACATCATGGTGCTTGTTTGTGGTCAATGTTTGTGGCTCCAGGGAGAAAATTGCTTTCTCTGGAAACCCCTTGGCCCTGGACACAAATGAGAAGCCTGCTGGGGTGAGGCTGAGAATCCAGTCGAGGCTAAGAGCACAAGGAATCCCGGCCTAACTGCGTTTGGGGGAGCGAGGGGAGGAATTGCAGCTGGTGTGCGGCAAGGAGGCAGCACTCATCTGTTCTTCCCTGAATCTTAATGAAACAGGACTTGGATCCATAAAAGGCACAAATCTGGTTTAATCTGCAGAAGATACCATTGCTAACCCCATCAGGAGGTGCTGATTTCTGTTGTGGACTTGCCAGCATCGGCTTCACTCAATCACAGAAGTCTCCCTCCCTCACATGCTTCCCTTGTACAAGTAAACCAGTTGGAATTCTTGCAAACGGAACTTCTCACCCAGGCTTTGCATCGAGGTGCACTGGGAGCCCTTTGATCTTTTGCCCTTTGCCAGGTGGTCCTACTGGTGAAGTATCCTGTCAGAGAGAGACTTCCCAGGACCCATTGGGGAGTTTGGCAGATAGGCTCCCGGCTGGAGAATTAACCAAGTGCAGTAGGTCCACATCTCTGACTTTTAGGTAGAAGACGGCAAGGTTTTTCAGGGACCAGAGTTGGGCCCGTTTGATAAACATTCTTGGTTCTGCTCTGGGGTCTCAATCTGAGCCACAGGATAAGTGGGATCTAGCCGCAAACACTCTCTTGGGAATTTTTTAATGTTCTAATCTATCACAATCACCAGGGATATTACTGACAGAGTGGTTTCTGTTACACAGGAAAATGTCTTTTGCTCTCTGAAAGCAGAATCTAGGAAGAAAGGATAAACTGTATCTTAGTTTCCCAGATGCTAAAATAAATACCGCACAGTGGGTTGGCTTAAACAGTGGAGATTTACAGGCTCACAGTTCTTAGGTTAGGAGAAGTCCAAGATCAAAGCATCAGCAAGACAGTGCTTTCTCCCAAAAGACAGTGGAGTTCTGGGGTAAGTCTTGGATCCTTGGTTTTCCTGTCACATGGCCATGCACAGGGTGGCTACTTCTCCTTTCTCTTCCAGGTTCTGTTGACCACAGTTTCTTTCCGTGGCTTTCTCTCTCTCTGTCTTAAATTCCTTCTGCTTATAGAGGACTCCAGTAATCTGGAATAAAGCCCAACCAGATGCATTTGGCCACACATTAACTGAAAATAACTTCTTCAAAAGGTCCTACTTAAAATGAGTTCACACCCATGGGAATTAATTAAGATTAACACCATGGTTTTTTTGGGGTATATAATTAAATCGACCACAACAGGTAAGTGGAGGTTTGAGGGTCAGAAGTTTTGGGTTTGACTTAGCCATTGCCTTTTTCCAAGCCACCTCCCTACAGCTCAACAGATGTTTCAAGGAAGGGATACTGGCCTGTCGGAACTACAGACCCTCTGACATTTGCAGGGGGTGGGGTGGGATAGGTAGCTGGACAGAGGTGAGAGGTAGGATTGTTAGTAAAAGGGAATAACTATGAAATTCTACTAATGTAGAAATTTTGATATTATCCTTTCAGCTGCCAACCTGAGCATTGAGTGAATCACTTGTTTTTAAATTTCCACCTTGCTTGTCATTTACTCAATAGCTGGAGAGTGATTACTCTGTGCAGGGTAGACAGCGGGGAACAAGAGAGACCATCCCTGACATTGTGGGGCTGGTCTTCACACAGGGGAGATGCATGATGAAGATGGAAATGGACACAGAACATCAGTGCAGACAGAGATGAGGGCTGTGGGAAAGCAAGAAGAGGGAGAGGTAGCGTGGGCTGCAGCCAGAGCCGACGGGAAAAGAGGAAGGACTTCTATGTAAGGGATCCTCAAACGGGTGATGTTCATAGAATATCTCATTAAACCCTACGGGGGAAGCATCCCTGTCCTCAACAGACATAAAAGGAAGGAAGGTTCAAAGAGCCTGTTTACCTGTCCCTGGTTGTGCAGGGAATAATTGGTGCAATGCAGGTTCAATTCTGGGTTATCGGACTCTCACGTCTGTGTTCTTTATATTGTCAAATAAAGCACAGACCTGCATGTGGTAAGGAGAGACTTAATTTGGAAGGAAGATTGTAAAGGGGGAAAGGGGGTATTGCAATAGGGAGGACACTCTGCCCGTAAGGTCTGCAAGCATCTCAAGAGGTAAACAAAAGGGAGATTTCTTTGGCAGGAAAGAACCGAGAGGAGGCCGGTGGGATGAAGGGGTGGCGTGAGCAGATAGGGGCTCTCGTTTCAGGCTGAGGCAGCCTATTTTCTGGGAGGAGCCCTGAAAGGTCAAGGGGCTGGAGGCAGGAGGGAAGTTAAGCAGAGTTTGGTAACAAGCACTTTGTTCCGCTTGGTTGGTGGGGAGCAGCGGTTCAGCCGGTCATTTACGAGGCAGAGAACAGGGGTTTGGAGGGTCCGTGTCAGGCCTCATCATCAGTAAACAGGAGGCATCCGTGAGTCTTATCTGAGTCGTCTGAGGAAGAGCGTTCTTTGCGGTAAGCCATTTTCCAGAACACCAAGTGTGGGGAATTTCTTATCCTCCACTGTTTTCCAGGATCACAGGGCTCAGGTAAAATTTCACACTGAGTATTCTGCTGCCTTCCGACATCTTCATCCAGCCCCTTCATTCAGAGATGGGCTTGGCATGAGCTCGCAGAGATGTCCCAGCACTGTATGGGGGACAAGCCTGCTCTGCACCCTTCCTGAGGGAGTGGGTAAGCTTCTCAGCAAGTTGAGGTTCCAAAGACAAGTGAGCTGGCCGACCTTGTCCCCAGGTCATGGTCTCTGAGGACCAGCCCCCCTAGCACTTCAATCTTCACGGAGGATGCCCCTGCCAGAGAGCTGGGAGGGAGCCCAGATAACACACTCCATCACGGCACTGCACTGCGAGGGGGAGCTATTTTTAAACTCCTCTTTTCCATGCCCTTTTGATCTGGCAGGTGACAAATGGCTGTCATTTTAGCACTGAATAACATTCATTATTCATTATCTCTTGAAAGGTTTTTTATTTACTACCTGGGTGCTCCCTTCTCCTAAACCAGGCCAGGGCGACCTTTTTAATGCCAAGAGGGAACCGGTCCTGCTTTATTACCTGGAGGCGCATGAAAACAAGTGGACAGAGCACCTCAGGTAGGGGGAGGATGTTTAAGGGGCAGGAAGGGCTCAGCTGGAGACATTTCAAAAGCCATTCTCCAGTGTTGGGTCCTGATGCAGTGCACAAGAAAGGAAGCGCTTTCGCCTCGGCGGCCTGGGATTGTCCGCAGCGGCTTGGACAAGTTCACTACATGCTGGGAAGGACATCAAAGGCGGAAAGAGGCTATTTAATCTACTGAGCAAAGTTCACTTGCCGGTGTGTGCAGAAGACAAGCACGTCTGTAAGAGGCCTCCAAGCAAATACATGCTTAATGCTACGCATTTGAGCTCCTCCCGCTCCTCGCTGAAGTGACGCAAAGCCAGCTGGGCCTCAGTAAGCCTGTGTGACAGCTCCAGGAGCCCGCTGTGTGCAGTAAGAAGGGAAGATGCTCAGGAGGACTGCTACGGTGCTCCTTAGACCCCAGCAGAGTCCCGGGAGGAGCTCCTTGTTGCAGCTACGTGGAGGTGCTGAGCTCAGCCCTTGGCCCCACTTCTCCAGTCAGGTTCTTGGCCAGGTCTCTTTCCTGCCTGGAAATCTGTATAGTGAGGAATTTGGCCTCCAAAAAGGTCCGGCCTTTGTTCAGCTGCTGGGGTAACCTCTAGAATCTCCTGCAGTAAGAGTGTCTTAGTTTTGCTAGGTTGCTATGACAAATACCACCCAAAGGGGTGACCTAAACAATGGGAATTATGGCTCCCGGTTTCAGAGGCTGGAAGGCTGGCTTCCTCCTGGGGTCAGTGGCCTCTGGCCACCCGGCGATCCGTGGGGTCCTTGGTTTCCCGTCGCATGGTGATGTCTTTTCTATTCTCTTCTGGGTTCCCGCTCACCTCCGGCTTCGGCTCCTCCCCGTGGTTTTCTCTGACTATGTCTGGGTTTCCTCTAGTCAGATGAAGGCCCACCCCCATCCAGTGGGGCCAGAGCCTAAAATAACGTCTTCACAGCGGGCTCACCCTCGGGAAGGCGGACTAAGACCAAGAGCGTGCGTTTTTGAAGGTACATGATTTAACCTACCACAAGGAGTGTCTGTTATTCCTGGTGACCACCCCCCCGCCACCATTCCGGAGAGTTTATGCTCAGGGTGGGGCCACAGGTGCAGCCTTTGGGTGGGGGCTGCCACACTCCACAGGCCAACCACGACTAGGGGGTTGGGGCTTTGAGTCAGTCGTGCCAGGCTGGAGGGGAGGGGGCTGGAGTTGGACTTCAGCCAGGGAGGCACTGATCCATAGCCCTGCCTCCTACTGGAGCCCCAGAAAGACTCTGCACCCCACAGCTGGGATGGGCTGCCCTGACTGATAATACACATTTCTGGACCCAGAAGGTCCTGCCTGCACGTGGAGAGGGCCCAGAAGCTATGTTTGAGACCCTCCCAGGCCTCACCCTCTTCTTATGGCTCCTTCTTATTTGTATCTTTTTGCTATAATAAAACTATAATCATAAGAATAGCATTTTCCTAAATTCTGTGAGCTGTTCTAGTGAATTACCAAACCTAGGGGGTGGTGGGAACCCCCAAATTTGTAGCCAGTTGGTCAGAAGTGAAAGTAGCTCTGGGGACCCCCAAATTTGTGGCTGGTGTCTGAAGTGATGGCAGTCTTGTGGGGACTGTGCCCTTAACCTGTGACCTTGGCCTAACTGCAGGTAGTGTCAGGATTGCATTGCAGAGTCATCCCCATACAAATAAATGGTTGAAGTAAACCTTAACCCATCCCAGAGCTCAAGAGGCATTTGCCTGGTGCTTCGTAGAGCAGCCTGCATTTCAAAGTGCTCCCCTGGCACGACTGGGCATGGCAGAGCACAGCAGGGCAGGCTCCCCCAACACCTCATCCCCAACCCCCACGAGGCTGCCTCTGGTCCCAGCCTGGGGGCAAGTCCACCAGCGCAGGCTCCCAGGACCCAAACCTGGGGATGCTCCCACCTGCCTCTTCTTTTCAGCCTGATCTTGGATCTCAAAATAGCTCTCTCATCTGTTGGCTTCCAAACTTGATCTGACAATGCAGAAAGACTTGAACTCACACACTGCACCCTTGTTATTGCCAGTTCCAGAAATAGTGCAGGAGTGAAAGAGCTCACAAACAGACACAGCTCTTCTTCTGCACTCCATGCTTAGCCTCAGCGCCCCTCGCGGCCTTTCCCATCTCTGCAAAGGACCCTGCCACAGGGGCACACCTGGGGCCAGGGCTGCGTGGACTTCAGGGAGCGCTGTGTGCAAGGAAGCCCTACTGGGGAATGAGACGCTGCCCACTTGGCCAGCAGAGGCAGGGCAAGCTGAGGTGGGAGCACTCAATTGATCAAGGGCCAAAGGAGCTGCTGTCTGGAGGATGGCAAAAAAGCCAGCAGATGGGAAAATCACAGGCAAAGGCAAAACTCGACAAAGCACTACTCAGCAAGTGACTCAGAGTGTGCCGCCATCCACCCTTCCAGCCTTCCCATGAGCCTCCAAGGCATGGGGTCGTTCCAGCGCGGCTGTGGGAGTAGACACTGGGATTGCCGTGGCGTGGCACAAGGTTCTCTCCTGGGGAAAGGAAGTGAAGTGAGCTGTACTTTTTTTTTTTTTTTTAACATGTAGATTATGTGTTTCCATAGGATAAAAATGAGTTGTTGGTTTCCACATTACTAAACACTAATATGGTTATGTTCATTTCTGTATCCAGAAATAAAACCCAAATATCAAGAATTACCAGTTCATTAAATCATTATTCTAAAAACATCCTCCCAAAGATCTTGTTTACTGGCTGCGGAGCAGTCGCACATAAACAGCTGCTTCTGAGCTGAAACATCTGAGCCCTTCGTCCACCTTGTCCCCTGCTGTCTGTGCATCCTACTTTCTCCATTGCCATCACCGTGACAGTTACGACCCTTGGGTCACATGGGGACATCGTGCAGCCTGTAAGAAAGGACAAAAGGACATGCTGAGCCCTATATTGTTTCACAGACGGGACACTGCCCGTTGTAGGAATAATAGCTAATGTTTTAGGACACTGTCAGTGCTTTTATTAATTCTTCAGCACTCAACACTGAGCAGCCGCCATTTTCACCCCCTTTTTTCAGCAAGGGAACTGAAGCTTAGAGAGTGCAAGTGATGCATTCGAGGCTCGCAGCAAGCCAGCACCAGAATACTGTGGACTTTGGGGAGAAAGCATGGCCTTGCTGACGTCTAGATTTTGGACTTCTAGCCTCCAAAACCGTGAGCTGATAAATTCCTGTTGTTAAAGACAATCCACTGTACAGTATTTGTCATAGCAGCTTTGGCAAACTAAGACAGTGGCCTAGCACAAACTTTTCCTAATGGATGTCCCACATTGGATGGTGGCCCACGTTGGATGGTGACAAGCTGACCTCATCTGATTTGGGGCATCTTTGGAGGCTCCAGTCACCGTCAGGGAGAGGGGGTGAGCACAGGCTGCATCTTCTCCAGGAAATCTGTTTATGTCCAGTCTGGAAAGTGCGAGACCCCAGAGGGATGTCCTCTGTCCCCTCAGGGTCCTGGAATCATCGCTCAACCCCCAGCAGACGATCTGGGCCTTTTTCTTCCTCACAGCACCAGCAGGCCTAGTTTAGCCTCCTGGGAACTTGCCCAGTCTGTAGGGGAACCTTATCCTGTTCCAGGTGGACCAAATTTTCCCAGAGAAGAGAATGATGAAGGCAGGCAGTGATGCTCTTTTGCCTGCACGTCCCTCTGGCTTGTCAAGAGAAGGCAGCTGTGAGGACAGTCTTGTCCCCAAATCCTTCTGTGTGTGGTGGGAGTGGGGAATGCTGATGGAAAAGCAGTGCTGCCTTTAGGAGGTAGGAAAGGAAGGAGGGACATTAGGTCCCAAACTCCATGCTGCCCGTCCGTGTGGGAAGCATCTCACACACACAGCAAAGAGCATTCTCTGCCTTCATGTCTGTGTAAAGCCACGTGGCCTCTTCATCTTGAGATGTGGGGACACACAGAGGAGGCATAGCTACAAAAGAAAACAAAACTCTTAGAAAATGTAAGGTAAGAGAATGCACAATTTGTGAGCTACTGAGAAATAATCTGACCTAATGATTTTTTTATTTTTATTTTTTTTTTTACTTTCAGGGTTGGCAACTTCCCATAAACACTAGTCCTGGGCAATTTGGCTTCTTCTTACAGAATCGAGTGTGATATCTGTGATTAACACTTTGGACTTTTTTGATGCTATTTTCCCCCAGACCTGGTAGGGTCAGAAAGTATACCAGGGACTGCAAGATAATTTCCTCGTTTATTCATGACCCTGTGGGTTATGCTTTCTCACTGTTGTGAGATCTGTTACAAGGACCGGATCACAATCTGGAACTAAATACAGAGACTTGTCCTGCATCACTTCTTGCAATTGCCACCGCATCCCACCAAAGGATAAACTTAGCATCACTTGCCATGGGGGCAGGGCTGCCCTACAAACCCCCTGGCATTCGGTCATGGTGCTGTGCCCAGCGGTGGCCTGGGGACAGTGAGGACACATCACAACTATGACCGTGAACAGGCATGTAATTCAAAGGCCGGAGAGAGACCTGTGTTCTGTGTTGTGATGGTGGCATTAACTGCAAACGCAATGGCCAGTCTGCACACGTTCTCACCCAGTTTTTCAAAGTGTAAAGGTGTGACGTGCCCTCGGCTAGGGAGGTGGAGGGGTTCCCGCTTGGGGGTCCACTCTGAGGGCGAGCAGTGGCCGCCTGGCGCGCCGCCGAGAGGGATTGTGAGGCTTAGTCCAGCTCAGCAGGCAAGAGCCCAGGGTCTGTTGGTCAGGTCCGCCATGGGGTAGGTGTGTGACTTATTTTGCCAACTTTGTTTCTAGTGTGGATTCTATCAATGACCCCATGATGGCAGTGACCCTCCCTCATCCCCGTAAGACTCTCCTCACTAAAGCAAACCAAATCCTTATTCACCAGTTACCCCCCCAGAGCAAGGACATGGCAGAGAAGAGACCAAAGAATCATGGCTAGATCTGGGGGGTGCTTGACATATCTCAATAGGGGCAGCTATGTACGCACTTGTGTGTGTGTGTGCAGGGGGTCTACACAATTTTATCACAAATGTAGCTTCGTGTATCACCACCTCAGTAAAGATACAGCACTGCCCCATCACCACGGGCTTCCTCGTGCTGCCCTTCGTGGCCACTCCTGCCCCACCCCCACCACGCCTCTCCCCAGCAGCCACCGGTACACGCCACAGCCTGGATGAACCTCCAGGGGAAAAGCCAATCCCAAGAGGCTATGTGCTGTGTGATTCCATTTATAGAGCGTTCCTGAAATGACAAAAGTAAAGAGCTGGAGAAAAGCAATGGCTGGGTGACGGGGTTGACGGCGTCAGCATTCCTGCTGGCCTCTCGGAGCAGGGTCCCGCGCCAGCCTGGGCCTCCACGTGAGAGAGAATCCGCTTCTCCCTTGTCAAAGCCACTGTTGCCCTGGGGCTGACACCACAGCCAGGCCTGCGCTGGCCCCAGTCCTCGTGCGTGTCGTGCCAGCTCCCACGGTACCCACTGTGGAGAAAACTGACCCGCCCCGTCCAGAGCTGGCCTCGAGACTTCACTGTCCCAGCTCCCGCGTCCCAGTGTTGGAGGTTGCCACCTGCAGTGAATCCAATGCCATTGTCTGCAGAGGGGCAGGCGCCCTGTTGGCTCACCCCCAAGCGCTTCCCCTACTCCTTTTGCTCTCTGCAGGGGAGGAAGAGATGGGGGAGCCCCCAAACAGTACACAGGAGCATGGCCCTGCTTGGGTCAGGGCACCCAGCCAGGCCTCGGGAAACGATGTTACATTCAAAATTTAGACCTTTCTGGGTCTGCTTCTCAATGTTTCTCCAGAAAACAAGAAGACATACCTTGTGCTTCTTGGAGCAAAAACAGTATCTCCCGAGCCCCAGCTGGCACCCAGCAGAAGTTCTGGGTATGGTTTTTCTGAGTAGAGGAAACGAGCAGGGCAAGTACCTAGCAGAGGTGACCCCACGTCCGTCAGAGATCCAGGACAGCTCCAGCTGGGTCGTTGCCTGCAGGCTGATTTGTTTGCTCTCCTCTGGGGTCCCCCTAGAATGATGAGTGAGTGAAGGAATGAGTGAACGAATGAATGCCTTCCCGCCCACTGGGTGCCAAGTGGGGGGTGGTAAAGTGACAAGAACACAGGCTCCCAGTCAGGGGCTCGAGTTGGATCCCAGCCTCACTGCTCCCCTCCTGGGGGGCTGCGGGCAAGTCAACGTCTCCAAACCTGGGCTCCTCATCTGTGAAACGAGAATAGGAACACGTGTCTCCAGAGTGTCATATTAAATGACCTCATGCACAGAATATACCACAGAGCCAGGCTCTCCAGAGAAGCAGAACTGGCAGCTTTTTATATGCACACATATGCATGTGTGTTCACGCGGTCATGGGGCTGGCAAGTCTGAAATCTGCAGTCATAGTCCCAGCTTTAGCCATTACAACACGGTGGTTCCGAGTGGAGAAGGATGGCCGTGAAATGGCTCTTCTTTGGGGGAAGGATTTTCAGGGGAGGGACCAGGCCCACTGGGGGGGAACCTTCTCCTGTCCCAGGAGCCACCCCCTCCACCTTCCCTGGAGCCCCTGTGCTGCCCTGGCCTTTGCACCTGACACCTGTCAGGCTGCAGGTGGTCCATGAGACCCAGGTCATTGGGAGAACCCCCCAGGAAATGGGGCCTGCAGGATAACTTACACAGCCCCCCTCTGTTAACAGGTGGCAGAGCTAAGACCCACACTTGGGGGCTGCTGTCCCCCAGCCTGGCTCTCCTTGTTTGTCTGGATTATATTTGGTAGCAGTGCTTTCTCTACAAAAGCATGGATGTTGCCTCTTCTATCTATAGCATCACAGAGTATAAAAACAATGAAAAGGAGAATGAGAAGATGCCAGATCCTGATTCAGAGATGGGCTTGGTGATTTCTTTGTGATTGCTCATTTCTGTATCATTGTAGCCCTGGGTTTCCCTGCCAAGGGACAAGCCTGGAATTTATCCAGAGCTGGCCTAGATTTCAGGTCTTTATTCCCAATACACAGGGCAATGGGTTTTTGTTTCCCAAGCAGAGTGGCTTCCCAGGGGTCTGGATACTTTTTGTTTGAGGTACAGATTTGATGTTTTCTCTCCAACACATCATTTCTAAGCGCTAGCCTCATTGACCCAAGTCGTAGATTGCCCAGTTGATTCATTTGGATCAGCTCTTAGTAACAGCCCTGTCTTCCTGTCCTGCCTGGCACTTTCTGGCTCACTGAGTGATGGGGCATGGAGGAAATGGTCTAAGGTAAGAGGTCGAGAACCCCACAAGCTGGGAGAACCACCACCAGCACCATGGAGTCAACATTC